>JABUQX010010689.1:0-5000 GCA_015478945.1 Trachelipus rathkii
ATAATAATATAATAATAATAATAAATCCAATAATAATAATAATAATAATAATATAATAATATAATAATATTAATTAATATAATAATAATAATAAATAATAATAATTAAAAATAATAATAATATAATAATAATAATAATATAAAATAATAATAATAATAATAATAATAATAATAATAATATAATAATAATATAATAATTAATAATAATAATAATAATATAATAATAATAATAAGAATAATGAATAATAGAATAATAAATTAATAATAAATAATAATATAATAAAATAATAATAATCACCAGTAATGATAAGCAATAAGAAGAAGAATGATTAATATAATAATTAATAATATAGAATAATAATACAGTAATAATAATAATAATAATATAATAATAATAATATAATAATGAATAATAATAAATTAATAATAATAAATAATAATAATAATAATCAATATAATGAAATAATAATAAAATAATCTAATAATAATAATAGAATAATATAATAATAATAATTAATAATAATATAACTAATAATAATAATAATAAATATAATAATAATAATAATTAATAATAATAAAAAAAAACAAATTCAATTATTTAAGAAACTTTTGAAATAATTTTAGTTAACATGCGTGAATAATATAAATGTAAATGTTTAATTAAAATCAAAATGTTTTTAATAAAATAGTCTCATTATATATTAAAATATGAGGTAAAGCAGTAAAGCAGTAAAGCAGTAAAGCAGTAAAGCAGTAAAGCAGTAAAGCAGAAACAGTAAACCAGTAAAGCAGTAAAACCAGTTAAAGCAAAAAGCTATATATTCCCACTGTTGCTAGGAATTATGCCACAACTTGATTTCATCTTTCACTAATATTGAAGGTAGTTAAAGTATAGGTTTTAAATATTAATTTTGACAGTTTTAAATTTTGATTTTAAGTTAAAATGTGTAATTTTCTCTTACGCATTAGAAGTTCATCGTTGAATGGTGAAATGGTGCATTGTCTTTTGTTGTTGTGGGGTCCGTGATGTTGTAGATGGATGTTTCTTACGTTGTTTGTTGTTGTTTTTGTGTTGACTCTGTTTCTTGCATTGTTTTTGATGTTGTTTTTGTGTTGATTCTGATTCTTGCGTTGTTGTTGTTGTTGTTGTTCGTTATTGTTGTTGTTGTTGTTGTTGTTGTTGTTGTGTGTTGTGTGTTTTTTTGTGTTGATTCTGCTTGTAATAACTCCACGTTTCAGTGCATTCAGATGTAGAAGCTTCGTGTAGTAAAAAGAAACTGATGAATGAAGATGCTAGTAAGCAGTAGTATTCTCTCTCTCTCTCTCTCCTTCTCTCTTCCTCTCTCTCTCTCTTGCTCTCTCTCTCTCTCTCTCTCTCTCTCTTCTCTCTCTCTCTGCCTCTCTCTCTCTCTCTCTCTCTACTCTCTCTCTCTCTCTCTCTCTCTCTCTCTCTCGGGTTGTGTGCATGTGGAATGTGAATAGCTTTGTTTTGTTGTTGTTGTTGTTGTTGTTGTCGTTGTTTCTTGGGTTTTTGTTGATGAGCCAATTATAAAATAATAATAATAATAATAATAATAATAATAATAATAATAATAATAATAATAATAATAATAATAATAATAATAATAATAATAATAATAATAATAATAATAATAATATTAATAATAATATAATAATATAATAATAGAATAATAATAATTATAAATTAATTAATAATAATAAAATAATAATAAAATAAAAATAATAATAATAATAATAATAATAATAATAATAAATAATAATAATCATAAAATAAGTAATAATAATAATAATAATAAGTTAATATAAAATAATCAATAATAATAATAATAATAATAATAATAATAATAATAATAATAATAATAATAATAATAATAATAACGATAATAATAGTTGTAGATGTTGTTTCTTGAGTAGTTATTATTGTGATTGTTGTTGATAAAAATGTGTAATATGTCCATAGCATAGTCCATACGGTTGGTGAATGGCTTTATTGTTGTTTGTTTTGTTGTAATATGTGCATAGTAAAGTACATGTACATAGTGTTTGTTGCTGGAGCTTTTTTGTTTGTTTTGTTGTTGGTCAAGGTAATAATATTAATAATAATAATAATAATAATAATAATAATAATAATAATAATAATTAATAAGTAATAATAATAATAATAATAATAATAATAATAATAAATAATAAATAAATAATAATAATAATAATAAATAATAATAATAAAATAAAAATAATAATAATAATAATAATAATAATAATAATAAGAAGAAGAAGAAGTAAGAAGAAGAAGAAGAAAGAATAAAATGATGATGCTTGTGTAAGATTTTAGATTGTTATTGCGTTAAGCATAATAATAATAATAATAATAAATAATAATTAATAAGGAATAATAATAAATAATAATAATAATAATAAATAATAATACATATAATAATCAATATTCAATTTAATAATAACTAAATAATAATAATAATTAACTAATAATTAATAAATAATCAACATAATAGATAAGTAATAATGAAAACTAATGATAATAATAGTAAAGTTAGATACATGAACTTAAAAATTCGAATGAAGTAATAATAATAAATTAAATTAAATAATTAATAATAATAATAATAATAAAATATAAATAATAAGTAATAATAATAATAATAATAGGAACTAAATAATAATAATATAACTAATAATAATAACTAAGTAATACATGAAAATAATAAGTAATCCACGATAATTAATAACAATCAAAATAATAGATAATATTAATAATAATATGAATAATAATAATTTCAAATAATCATCAATACATGTAATAATAATAATAATTAAGTAATAATAATAAGATTTATAAAAATATTTAAAATAATAATTAATAATCTTAATAATAAGTAACAATAATGTTTTATTGTAATTAATAAAATAATAAAATAAAATAATAATAATAATAATAATAATAATAATAATAATACCATAATACAAGAAGAAGAAGAAGAAGAAAAAAAGAAAGAAGAGAAGAAGAAGAAGCAAAGAAGAAGAGCAGAAGAAGAAGAAGAGAAGAAGATAGAAAGGAGAAGAAGGAAGAAGAAGAAGAAGAAGAAGAAGAAAAAGAAGGAAGAGAAGGAAGAAGAAGAAGAAGAAAGAAGAAGAAGAAGAAGAAGAAGAAGAAGAAGAAGAAGAAGAAGAAGAAGAAGAAGAAGAAGAAGAAGAAGAAGAAGAAAGCAAGAAGAAGAAGAAGAAGAAAAAGAAAGAAGAAGAAGAAGAAGAAGGGAAGAGAAGAAGAAGAAGAAGAAGAAGAAGAAGAAGAAAGAGAATGAAGAATGAGAACGATTGGATGAGGAAGAAGAAGAAAATTGAATTAGGTGGTCATTGGGTTTGGAAAATGAAAATATGCAGATGTTATTGGGCCATTGTTGATTCTGTGTTCTTGCGTTGTTGTTGTTGTTGTTTTGTGTTGATTCTGTTTGTCATCAGATGTTTTTTATAAAGTTTCTTTAAATTTTATATAAGTAAAATGTATAATGTGTTCTTGAGTAAGACCACGAGGATGGGTGAATGGCATTGTGTTTGTCGCTGTTGTCGTTGTAGATGTTATTTCTTGCGTTGTTGTTATTGTTGTTGTTGTTGTTGTTGTTGTTTGGTAGTTGTTAGTTGTTGTTGTTGTTGTTGTTGTTGTGTGTTGTTGTTGTTGTTTTTGATGGTGTAGATGTTGTTTCATGGATTGTTGTCATCGTTGTTGTTGTTGTTGTTGTTGTTGTTGTTGTTGTTGTTGTTGTTGTTTTTTTTGTGTTGATTCTGTTTGTAATAACTCGAAGTTTCAATTGTATTCAGATGATAGAAGGCTTTTGAGGTAAGAAATTTGATTGAAGGGTGTGAATAACAGCGCACATTAATAGTAGGCAGTCCAGTAGAATAGTAAGACCCTCCTCTCTCAATCCTCTCTCTCTCTCTCTCTCTCTCTCTCTCTCTCTCTCTTCCTCTCTCTCTCTCTCTGCGCTTATCTATCTTTAAATCTCTCTCTCTCTCTCCTCTCTCTCTCTCTCTCTCTCTCTCTCTCTCTCTCTCTCTCTCTCTCTCTCTCTCTCTCTCTCTCTCTCGCTCTCGTTTTCTATTCTCTCATCTCTCTCGCTTCTCTTCTCTCTCTCTCTCTCTCTCTCTCTCACAGCTATGGGGGATGTAAAATACTATGTTTTTTATAATGCTCTCGAAGCAGTTTTCAATGGTTAAAAGTCTTCAAAATAACGGCATAAAAATTAAAACTAGGATAGGCGAGTGTATTTGGTCATAGGGACTTCTTACTTTTCACTATCGATATTATGCCTCTATAAAGGTTGAAGGACGTTTAGAAGGATCATCTTTCAAGTTTATAATAATATGAATAATAATAATAATATAATAATAATAATAATAATAATCAATAATAATAATAATACAATAATATAATAAATAACTAATAATAATAGATGAATAATAATCAATACAGTTAATCAATAATAATAATATTAGATGAAGTGTGTATAATAATAATTAATGAATAATAATAATAATGAATACATAATAATAATATGATATAATAATAATAATACATTGTAGTTTTGTAGTTGTAATAGGTGGTAGTTGCTTCTGCTCTATCGTAAGTAGTAGTAGTTAGTAGTAGTAGTAAGTAGTAGGTTAAGCAGTTAGTTGTAGTCAGTATAGTAGTATAGTAGTAGTCGTAGTAGTAGTAGTAATAGTTGCAGTAATATGTACGATGCTTATGATATCGTCAGTAGTAGTTAGCACACAACAATCACACAAAGACACCACCGCCACACACCCCAAAAACCGATCAACACAACAATACAAAGCACATCCAAAGATAAAGTAGTTAGGACAGAAGATACACTCGTATCATACACAATCCACAAACCACCAAACATCAACCCAAACACCACAAACCACCAACACCAACAGCGCATAGTTAGAAAAGATAACCAATAC
>JABUQX010010689.1:7500-12500 GCA_015478945.1 Trachelipus rathkii
CGGAGGCGTTGCGAAAGGCAAAGCGGTGCGAATCCTGCGGATCAATAACCACGGCGGAGCGCGTGAACGAGGGTGTGTGTGCGAGATGACGCGGAGAAGAAAAAATGAAAGGGGGGTAGGGTAAACGAAGTAACCATAACAACAAAGACCAAAGGAGGTGAAGGGTAAGCGAAAGGGGGTAGGGGTAATTGTGTATGTATATATGCAATTGTGTAGACGTGTAAATAACAACTCACGTACGTTGATGAATTCGTCATCAACGAACGATCGTGTGTGCGCACAAGTGTACGTAAATACACAAAGGGGGTGGGGAAAAAGGGGGTGGGGAAAAAGGGGGGTGGGGGTAAATGTATTTATATGTATCTGTATATATATATTTCCTATGTACGTAAAAAACACCTAACGTACGTTCATGACTAACGTCATGAACGTACGCTCGAGTGTACGCGCGCTACGCGCGCGTACATGGTTTCGCTTAACCCTTTTCTAGGGGGGTGGACTCTATCTCGTACTTCCAACTACTAACATTAACAAAGTTCCTCACTTAACACCAGTAAAGCAACTAACATTGCAAACAAAACGTAACTAATTCATACTTTTTCAAGCATATCTCTAACATATTAACATTAATTTTACATTGACACAGTAATATTAAACAAAAATTTATCATAATCTTGTCTTATTATCGTACAGACCAAATAATAACTGCAAACATAACAAAGTTTTATCCAAACATATAAAAATAAGTTCTTTGAATAAAATATCATAGAAAAGTGTAGTGTTTACTGATTTTGAAGCATTAAATCAGTAAATCAAACCATCAACCCCTCCCCACACCTCTCTCCCACCCCTCCATGACCTTTTGATCTATTGATCTATTGATTCACGTCAAATTTCGAGTTTCATTTCGGATAAACTTAACATAAAAATAAGTTCTTTAAATACTAACTATAGAATAAATGCTAACGTAACCACGTTTTTACATTAATAAAGCTAAGATAGCATAACCTGAACTAAGAATATAATGTACAACGACAAACCTATCACACTTTACGTACGAATAAACTACGAACATTAACAAACTTCCGCACTTAACAACAGTAAAGAACCTAACACTTCGTACTTAACGTAACCTATTGACACTTTTTCAAGCATATCTCTAACATATCAATGTTAATTTTACATTAACATCGTAATATTTAGGAAAAATTCATCATTACCTTACCTAAATATCATAATCCCCAATGAATAATTGCAAACATAACAAAGTTTTAACCAAACATAACATAAAAATAACAAAGTTTTATCCAAACATAACATTAAAAATAAGTTCTTTGAATAAAATATCATAGTAAAGTGTAATAGTTTACTGATTTTAAAGCAGTAAATCAGTAAATCAGTAAATCAAACCACTGTTCCTGCACTCCCCTCCCCACCCACTCTTCCATGATCTATTGATCTACTGATTTAAGTCATATTTCGAGGTTCATTTTGGATAAACATAGCATAAAAATAAGTTCTTTATATACTGAATAAAGTTTTCACACCAATAAAGCACAATAATACATCAATAACCTGAACTTAGGAAAACCTTATAAACAATACATGCGAACAAAACCCACTAAGCTAACCCTCCACGCTATGACATAATCTCGCTAAACTTTCACAAAATTCCCTACTATCAAAGGTAAAGTAGCTACAGGACATACAAAACTCAATGTATCCCCACTTTTCCAACATATCAGCAACAGTTAAAGCAGTATTATCTAACAAAATCCCTTAACAAATTGACCAATCTATCAAGGATACCAACATCTTGAACTATGAATTGAGGCTACCTTCAACAAAGTTGTCACCATTATCGAATATAACATCATTCTTGAACATGGAATAAAAACGGTAGACATAAGAAATTCTAGGGCAAACCTAGCATTACTCAAAGCAAAAACTAACCTATGCTCACGTTTTCTAACCAATCATCGTCAGTTAACACATTTTGAACTATGAATAAACGTAGACATCAGCAAAATTCTAAGGCAAATCTAGCATTACTCATCAAAAACTTAACCTATGCCCACTTTTTCTAATGCATATCATCGTCAGTTAACACAGCGTAATATCTCACGAAACTTGATCATTTCTCTAACAAAGAAAGTAGTGTTTAATTTCACAGTTGTCATAGTAATATTTAACAAAACGTAACATAAATTAAACATAGCCTACACATATGCTAACAATGCAATGGACGAAAACCTACAATAGATACTAACATTTGGAACTACGAATTAACACAAAAAAAAACAATTTTTTTGGAAACCTGAAGGAATAAGTTCCCTTTTTCCCATAAAAAAAACATTTTTGGGGGCCCCCCCCTTTCGGTTACATGGTCAAAACTCAACCAATCCCAGCTTTTCAATCATATCATCAGCAGCTAAAGCAGTATTATCTAACAAAATTCCTTAACAAAGTGACCAAACTATCAAAGATACCAGCATCTTGAACCATGAATTGCTACTACATTCACCATTTTATGTTTGTATATGTATTTCGTGCTTCATTCAATACTATTTCCCGTATAAAACTAATAAATGCTAATTGGAACTAAGAACATAACATACATATCTTACGAATAAACAGTTTTCATTAACAAAGTTCTTTATTTATCAACGGTAAGTAACTAACATTGTCCATAAAACGTAACCTATTCAACCTTTGGAAACATTACTCAATACCTTCGGTTCGTAGGCTTACATGATAGACTTATCTATTAAGGGGATATTTTCATGTTTAACAAAAACTTTCACGAGATGCGCTCGGAGGGCTCATCATACATAATCTCAAACGTTGTGTGGGACTACAACTATAAGGTGGCTGAAGCAATGGGTCGGGAGCTGGGATGAGCGGTGGCGTCGCGTGTGTGTGTGTGTGGAGTGTAAGTATATATTACCCTTAAGAGATGCGTGAAGACCCATTTCGTGGTACCCCAAAGGGGTGTGTAAGTGGTTACATGATGGCACAACCCTTGGAGTTGTGCCCTTACCGCTTACACCCCCCTTGTCGTTGTACATTATATTCTTAGTTCAGGTTATGATGTGTTAGCTTTATTGGTGTGAAAACTTTATTCAGTATATAAAGAAATTATTTTTATGTTATGTTTATCAAAATGAATCTCAAATATGTTTTGAATCAATAGATCAATAGCAATCATGTGAAGGGTGGGGAGGGGAGTGCAGGAACGGTGGTTTGATTTACTGATTTACTGATTTACTGCTTTGAAATCAGTAAACTATTACACTTTACTATGATATTTTATTCAAAGAACTTATTTTTTATGTTATGTTTGAATAAAACTTTGTTATTTTTATGTTATGTTTGGTTTAAACAACTTTGTTATGTTGCAAATTATTTCATTGGGATTATGATATTTAGGTAAGGTTACGATAAATTTTTGTTACAATATTACGATGTTCATGTAAAATTAACATTGATATGTTGTAGAGATATGCTTGAAAAAGTGTGAATAGTGTTACGTTTTGTACGAAGTGTTAGGTTCTTTGCTGTTGTTAAGTGCGGAAGTTTGTTAATTGTTAGTAGTTTATTCGTAGACTTAAGGTGTTGTAGGTTTGTCGTTGTACATTATATTCTTAGGTTCAGGTTATGTATGTTAGCTTTTTTAATGTAAAAAACTTGTTACGTAGCATATATTCGATGGTTAGTATATAAAAGAACTTATTTTTGTGGTTATGGTTATCCGAAATGATAATCGAAATGTGACCTTGAATCAATATAGATCAATAGATTAAAAGGTCATGATGGGGTCGGGAAGAGGATCCGGTGGGAGGGAGGGGACGAACAGCGATACAGTGGAGGGAGGGTGGGGTGGGGTTGATGGTTTGTACTGATTTACTGCTTTTAAATCAGTAAACTATTACACTTTTACTATGTATTTTATCAAAGAATTTATTTTTATGTATGTTTGATTAAAAAACTTTTGTGTATGTTGCAGTTATTCATAGGCCTGGTATGATAATTGAACAAGGTTATGATAAATTTTTGTTAAATATTACTGTGTCCATGTAAAATTAACGTTAATACGGTAATATGTTAGAGAAATATGCTTTGAAAGAAGTATGAATAGGTTACATTTTGCATGCAATGGTTAGTTTACTTACTGGTGTTAGGTGTGGAACTTTGTTTAATGTTAACAGTTTATTCGTGCGTTAAGTTTGTGTTAGGTTGTCGTTTGAACATTATGTTTCTTAGTTCACCGAGGTAATGCTATGTTAGCTTTGATTAATGTTGAAAACATTGTTAAACTACGCGCTAGCATATATTCGCGGTTAGTATATACAAGACCTCATTGTTTTGCTATTGTTTATCCGAAATGATACTAGAAATGCGACATGAATCAATAGAGTCAAATACACAAAAGGTCATTGGAGGGGTGGAAAAGGGATATGGGAGGGGGGGGTTGGTGGTTTATTTATTGAATTACTGATTTTGCTTAGGATCGGTAAAATTATTACACTTTAATATGATATTTTATGTCAAAGAACCTATTTTTTATATGTTAAAGTGTTTGGATAAACTTTGTTATGTTTGCAAGTTATTCGCTTGGTCTGTGTATAATAATTAGACAAGGTTATGATAAATTTTTGTTAAATATTACTGTGTTAATACAAAATTAACATTGATATGTTAGAGATGTGCTTGGAAAAGTATGAATAGGTTACGTTTTTGTATGCTATGTTAGATACTTTACTGTTGTTAAGTGTGGAACTGTTGTAATGTTAACAGTTTATTCGCTCGTAAGTTGTTAGGTTTGTCGTTATATATTATATTCTTAGTTCATATGATGCCATGTTAGCTTTATTAATGTGAAAAATTTGTTACGTTAGCATATATTCGTTGATTAGTGGAAAATAACTTGTTTTTATGAATGTTTAACCTAAATGATACTCAAAATGCGAGTTGAATCAATAAATCAATGGTTAAGTTGT
>JABUQX010010689.1:17500-32500 GCA_015478945.1 Trachelipus rathkii
CTTCTGGTAAAGCTATTTTTCGCTCAAACTTTTGTTTCTAACTCCTCTCATGACTATTACAGAAATACTTCCTCTTTTGGTATATATATATATCCTTCTCTCTTTGGCCATTTCTCTTTTATTTTCTTTCTGGTCGTTGTATTCAACAATTGTCACAGTTCTTTAAGGCTAAAAATAGTTGTGTTCCATAAGGTTCTCAATTATCCCAACTCTTTTCCTATTTTCCATTAATGAGCTTCTCTCTACCATTTCGTCTCCTATCCACTTCTAATTCGATGGCTCCACCCTTCATTAACCATTCCAACTTAGGAGTTGACCAACTCAATAGCAATTGTCTCAAGCTAAAATTATGGTCTTGGAGAAACTGACGTCTTATCTTTTCGTATATCTAATTGGGGCAAAGGAAAATGACAGCAATGCCTCAAAAACATAGTTTCTTCATCTATGTACTCCTCATGATCTTCCACACAACTAAAATATCATCTTCGAAAACATACGACTTAAAATTTCAACTGTTCTTAACATCCTCGTGAGACTATTACTTCTTCTCATCCAAATACCCAGGCCCTCAATTTAATAGATTTCAACGTACACCACACTGAGTGGTTTGACTCTTCTCATATCAATACAGGTGTGGAGAACTCCAAAATATTTAGTGTTCTCAGCAATCTGGAATAGTTAATTAAGGAATATACACATTTTCCAAATCGAACTAACCAATTCTTAAATATGCTGACTTATGTTTCACCAGTACTCCTTCTCGATATATACACCATTTCCTCTCCTATCAGTAACTTTGACCATAATCTCGTAACTCTTAATTTTAATACTTTCTTTCCAGCAGCTATACACCATGCCCTAAACTCACTTTATAGAACTTTGATCTTGCTAGTTGGGGGGCAATGCGTCGCTTCTTTGCTAACTATTATTATTATTGGAACGAATCTTATTTTGACAAGCAGGAGCCTTCCGTGTCTGCTTAAAATGTAGAGGCTGTAATTGCCGATGGGATGAGTGTGTTCATTTCATCTTCAATTAAATCTTTTCTCCTCAAAATCCATGGTTTGATGTAATTTATTCTCATGCCACTCAGGAGAGAGACCGCAAATCGGGTATGGAAAACTCTCGTTCTCCTATCACTCCTACTATTTTACATTCTACTCGGAATAGTTGCAGGGATATTATTCGACAAGCTAAGAGCACTCTTATTAAAGGAATGTGCTCCAATGTGCTTGGTTCTCTTACTGGTTAGAAATTTTACTACCTGCCCAAAACATCTCTAACAACTTTTGAAAATCTGCCTTTCCACCTCTTATTAGCTCTGACTAATCTGTAGCTACTCTCTTTCAGAAAGACCAATTTCTTCGGCTTCCTTTTTTCCATGTATTTACACCCTGGACGATTCTGGCATCCCTCCTTCTACTCCTTCTCTTCTCATGTTTCCTGTCTCAACATGTGATTACATATGATAAAGTCATGAGGTCCTGAGATCTATGAACGTTAGGAAGGCCAGTGGTGCGGATGGCATTCCTTCCCGTGTTCTGTTTTAGTATGTTTCTGAGCGTATGCTCGTCCTTCTTCAACTCTACTATATGATTTAATACTAATACTTTCCTCAATGCTGGGAACATATTTTCAACAGATCCTGAAAAAGAGTAGCAGCTTTAATACTTCTAACTATCGTTCCATAGCTCTCACTTGTATTCTGTCTAAAAACTTTGAAAATCTCCTTAATTCTCGTTTTCTGGATCATCTGGAGTCTCATTTCCTTTTTTCAAATCATCATTATGGCTTTCGATGCTAGAGGTCGACTGCTGACATACTTTCCTATCTAACTGACTTATGGTCTTCTGCCCTCAAGGACTATGGGGAGTCTCGTGTGATGATGATTGACATATAGAAAACTTTTGAACGGGTATGGCATTCGTCACTGCTCTCTATGTTCCCTACCTTTCGGTCTGCTTCTTCTCTTTGCTAATTCTTTTCAAGTTTTCTTTCTAATCGCTCCATATCAACAGTCGTTGAAGGATCAATCTTTTCCTCCTCATCTGTTAAATGTGATGTACCTCAAGGTTCTATTCTATTTCCAACTTTGTTCTTACTTTTCATGAGCAATCTCCTCTGCTGCCTTTCTCACTATGTTCATTCTTACGCCGACGACTCAACTCTTCCTTCTTCCACTCATTTAAAATCTGTTCCCTCATTTGAATATCGGATTGCCCGTCATAAACAGCTTTCCGATTCTATTATTTCAAATCTGGATGGGATTTTCCTGTTGGGTCACCTCAACCATGTTAAATTCAACTCTTCAAAAATTCAACTTCTTCATATCTCCCTTTCAGAAACGTCTCCCAACTGGATCTCCTTCGACGGCTCTAATCTTTCACCTGTGAAAAACACAAACATTCTTGGTCTGAACATAATGCACAAATTGTCTTGGAAACCTCATATCCCAAAGACTGCTAAGGTGGCTTCAAAGAAACTGAGAGTTCTCGTCAGGCTGAGAATTTTTTCTTTGGTACAGCTACTCAGTTTGGAGAATTTTTCTCACATTTAGGGTTGCTCCAGCTCCAACCATCTTCTGGATAGGATTGAGTCTGGGGCTAAGCGGCTAAAAAACTGTCCTTTTTTCTAACTCCCTAACCCTCTATCTTTACGACGTTACGTTGGTGCACTCTCTTTTCTGTTGGTATTATAACGGTAGGTGCTCGAAGAATTGACCTCTCGCATTCCACTACCATTGCGCCGCCCTCGTAGCATAAGAGATTCCTTGCTCTCGAATAAATCTTGCGAGAGGATGGAAAACCCAAGACTCGCTCATTGTGGTACTTCCTTCTTTTCAGACAATTCTGTTCTGTGGAACTCCTTGCCAGCATCTGTATCTTTTGTTGCATTTATCTCTCTATCTTTAAGGCATATGTCCTGTCTCACGCTAAGAAGTTTTGCGCTTAGGTTGGCTTCGGGGGTTTCCGACATTCATCTTTCTGTTCTTCTTGAAAAGGCTTCCATGAGAAATGGTAATAATTTCTTAAATTTTTTTTTTTTAAATCTTTTTTTTTTTTTTTCTTCCCTATTTTAAATATCATACTACTTCTCTTTCTTAAACAAACTTCAAAGATGCAAGGTCTAAGGCTTCTCTCGGACTTCTTACTTCCCCAGTTGCTTGTCCTCTATAGGGTCGTTGCTCGCCTTTGCATAGAAAGTGCATTACATATCTGTTTGATTTTACACATACTGTAATAAGGTGCAGTATACATGCTCTTCAACATGCTAACGTGGCTTAGGAAGCTCGCTAACTTTCTCAGGTATTTTTTCAAGCTGTCGAATTATTGCATTACTCTCCCGTAGATATATCTGCTATTGCAGACCATTGCTTTTCTTGAAACTCTTTAGTCGAGTTTCTCGCTTCCTTGGTGAGAGTTCTTTGCGAACGTTGTTTTTTCAAAACAGTCTTATCTCTTTCTATCATCTCATCGTGTATCGGGAATATCAGCATTGCCTCATCCTTAGATATTCATTCACCCCCACTCCGGTAGAATTTGATAGGCGTCTTTTGGTCCACACGGATGGATATATTGTAATATATTATATATATATATCTATATAATATATATTATAATATATATATATAATATTTATTATATATTTATATATAGTATAATTAATATAGAGTATATACTTATATATATATATATATATATAATTCATATATATAATATTAATATATAGTGATGAGGTTTTATAATAAATATATATATATATTAGTATATATATATTATATATATAGTATTAATATATGATAGATAATATATATACTATAATGATAGAATATATACTATATTATATATATATTAGTAATCTATATAGGTTATTATATATATGTATATATAGTATATAATATATTATTATATATATATATAATATCATATATATATATATATATTGAATATATATATATATTATATAATAATACTATATATATTTTATCTATATATATATAATATATTAGTATTATATATATTAGTATATATTATATATATCTATATATATATATATATATATCTATAATAATATATATGTATATATATATATAATTAGTATATAATATATATATGATATATATAATATATAATTATATATGTATATATAATAATATAATATAATCATATATATATAATAAATATATATATATTATATTATATATAATATAATATATAATATAGTATATAATATTTACTAAACATAAATAGTGGATTGTCTTGGAGACCTCGACATAACATCGGTTGATAAAAATGGCTCAAAAGCTGGGAATTCTGTTTCAGTTATTGCGTGAATTTTTTTCGTTCTGGCTCGAGATCTCCAGTTATATAAAGGTCTTGTTCGCCCCTGTATGGAATACTTTTCCCACATTTGGGTGGATCAGGTTCCACCCTCCTTTTGGATAGAGTTGATACTAAGGCTTAAGAGGCTTATAAACGTGTCTGCAATACTTTTTGGACTCCCTTGACCATGCTTTCTCTGCGGTCGTGACGTGGTCCGCTATTCTTTTCTATAGGTATTACAACGCAGGTGCTCGAGAGAATTGAACTCTCGCATTCCTCACCACTGCGTCGCCCTCGTAATACAGGAGGTTTCCTGTTCTCTCATGAATATTTGTGTGCATATTGGATGACTTCAAGATAACTCGTTGGTGGTAACTCCTTCTTTCCAGTCACATCTGTTTAGTGGAACTCTGGCCTTCGTTTTATTTTCCCGCTATAGTAGTTCATCTTCTCTATTTTAAATCCCGCGTTCTGCCGCCCACCCTGAAGGGAATTGCGTTGGGCAAGGGACAGGGTGGGTTTACTTCCTATTTTTTAAATGTTTTTCTTTTATGTAATTTTTTTTATTTGATTTTTTATTTTTTGCCCCGTCGCTTTTTAAAAGGGCATTGGCCTCGTGATGGGTGGAGCATATTTATTAACTATATATATATATATATAATATATTATATATATATATATATGATATATATATCTATATTATATATATTATATATATATTGTATGTATATATATATAGTATATAAATATATATTATAATTATATATCTATATTATATATATATATGTATCTATATATATTTATGTATTATATATATATAATATATATATATATATATATTATATATATATATATATATAATAATATATATGGTTAATATATATAATATATATGTTATATATATATATTATATATATATATATATATAGTATTAGTTCTGTATATATTATATATTATATATATAATATATATATATGTATATTTAAAATATATATATATATATATATAAATATATATATAGTATATATAATATTATATATAATAATATATTATATATATAATTATATATATTATAATATATATATATTATTATATTATTATTATATATATTGTAAGAAATTAGACAGTTTAGGAATTTAAGATACACTAATCATCATTATCATCTAAATAATATAAATATTTCATTTTTATAACAGAATATCAATTATTCATTTCATTTATTAATATAAGAGACGACAATATCAGCCCTGAAAGAGTCAACCACCTAAAAAAAGGTTTACTTCGAAAGGCGATTATTGTCGGAAAAAGGTTCTTTCTTTTTACTACTGCTATTGTTGTAAGACTTGTTGCTATTGATAATATTGTTGTGCACAACAGAACAATTGTTCTGAAAAGGATTGTTCCATTTTTTAATAATAATTTATATCCTTGTTTCATGTGAGTTTGTGCCGCTTTCAAGAAGAAACCGAAGATAAGCGGATTTAAAAGAAGTGAGAACCAAAGACAAACGGTTAAGAAAAATATCCCGGTCTTTTATGCAACCTCGTTTTCTTCAAACACTTCAAACTAAGGCATGTGATTAAGAAGTCTTTACTTACAAAAGCTATACTTAGAGAAGGAGATGCAAGCATAACGTCTTTTCCATAGAAAACGCAAAACTTTTAATTTGATCAATAGCAAGATTGTAACAAGGGTAAGATATTGGTTCGTTTTCAACATTCCTTTTCATTATATCATGGTACATTTATTTATTCTTGCTATTCGATAATCATTAAATTATCATTAGATTAACATAAATTTCTGTTATTGTTGCAGGGCGTTGTATTCCTGGGCAATGGATTAATCATGGCAACAAACACTATCTATTACGATATACGTGTAGCCGTCATCATGTTTAAAATATACTATTTGTATATTATAATATATATAAGTTTTAATAAAATTTCTTCTCTTTTTCTCTCTCCTCTTCTACTGTACTTCTCCCTTCAATAAACTTAAACTGGGACGGGCTTTTAATCGAGAGACCTTAGATGAAATTCATTATTCAAAATATGCATAATAGTTGTTTTAACATAAAATTTAGATTAGAGAAGTTGTTCGTACTATTTCATCTTTATTTTTTTCTCGATTGGAGTTGCGGTAGGTCCTTGTTTGGTTTGTTTTGTCTTAGCAATAGAAAATTTCAATGAGATTGGTCAGAGTTTAATATTTATATTATTTGTAGTCTATAAGATCATTTTTTAAATTAATAATAATATGCCTGAATATATTCAGAATGGCTTGTAGAAATTTCGCAGGTTAAACCTAACGAAAATCTTTCCGCCGCGGAAAAAATTGCCGAAACTATTGATAAGTGTAAATTAGAAACGAGAGAGTTTTATCTCAAACGCGCTTTTGTAAGCGAAAAATTAAAATATGCTCTTAAAACTATTAAGCAGTCTAATGTTGAACCAACGTCAATACCTAAATTGTAATGAAGAACAACATAAAATTGCTGTTGTTTCGATAAAAGAAAAAATTAGAGTTAATTATGCTGATAAATGAATCTATAATGCAAGTTTATAGTAAATACGATTTATTTGTTTTAGATGAATCTTTGTTTGGTAGAGAGATAGATGGGCAATTTGAGTATCAAAATGATATTAAAATTAAAATCAGTAGAGTAGAAAATTTAGCAAAAATTAATGAACAACATATTCATAATAATGCTTCAAATGAAAATGCTTTGCCATTAAAACGTGAACCTAACCCTCCTGCATTGAAATGCATGATTTTTCACGGCAATGAGGATAGGGACAAATTTAATTCATTTCTTTCACAGTTCGATAATTTAATAGGATGTAAGTCTTCACTGACTGATAAAGCTAAATTGTCATATCTTAAATCATATTTGCAAGATTATGCTTTTCAAGTCATTCAGCATTTAAGTAATACCAATGAAAATTATGCCATAGCTTTAAACTTGCTAAAAAAGGAGTTTTTAGATATACCTTATATAGTAGATGAAATTATAACTAAAATCACTCGTGCTCCCAATATTGATGAATATCAGTATGAGAAAGCACGCACATGGTTAAATGACGTCAGAGCTATGACATACGATTTACAAAATTTCAACTTAGATTTTTTCATTCCAGAAACTCCGGGTTGCGTATTATTAAGTAATATAGTTTTCAGCAAACTTCCTGTTTCATTAAAACGAGAACTCGTTAATAAATGTAGTTCGATGTACCCATCTATTAATCACATTTTTGACTATTCATTTGAAATATTAAAAATATTTTCTAGAACAAAATTTCAGAAACCTTTTTTTGCTAATAAAACTTATTTCCAAAATAAAAATTCAAATATCGTAAAAGCTAAATCCCAAAATAAAACTAATGTTAATTTTAGTAGTAATAGGGAAGAAGTTGTAGCTGAAAACCAGGTTAATTTGAGTACTAAAAAGATTTGCAAATTTTGTCAAGAAGAACATTCTATGTTTAAGTGTAATAATTATGCAACCAATAAAGAGCGAGTTGCTCAATGTAAGAGTCTGGGCTTATGTTACAGATGTAGTAGTGATAAACACCTTGCTTCCTCGTGTTATGGTCTTCAAAATAAATTACGTTATCCTTGTTTCATTTGTAATTCTCACTCTCATATTTCAGCTTTATGTAGTAAATCTCTTCTAGCAGATTGTGAGAAAAAGGGTGGAGCCGGAGCTGGAGAAACATCAAATCAGAAGATACAGGGAAAACTTGTAAGTAATATTGCTATAAATATTGGGGAGGTTGCTTTGCAGCAAAATTTGCTACCTACAATGTCTTTAAAACTTAAAAATAAAAATAAAAATGCTATTTTACATTGTGTCACAGATTTAGGATCACAATGTAGTTTTTTAAAGCCTAGTGTATTGCGGAAACTGCAAATTGATGAAAACAGTGTAAAAGATAGCACTAATGAAATAAAAACATTTTTAGGGTCACATCATAAAATATTAAAAAGGGTCTACATAGACACTCTTATTGAAGATAAAATTTTAAAGCTTCCTTTTTTCATTGATGACGTAGATCTTGACTTTTCAGTGGAAGGTTTGGATCAGGCTGTTCATGACATGAAAATGAGTAAGTATAAATTATCTAATAAATTTCTCACAAACGTACGAAATAACAAATTTGAAAATATCGAAGGTTTAATAGGGGTCGATATTTTACAGCATTATAGCAAGTTTACTTTTACCCAATGCATGAAAGGTACAGCTATCGAGGTAAGTGATGGTTTGATTCCCTTAGGGGATATCAGAAATTTCTTAAATGAAGATCAGTCAAATATAACTGATCATGAAACTGCATTTCAGGAAGAGTCGCCTGTGTCATGACTAGGTTATGATATAATCGATTCTTCTATACAAAATATCGAAACTCCAACTGTGACATCAAAAAATAAAATAAATTGTTCTAAGTTAGTACATGACATTATAAATCCTATTATTTCTTATTTCAATCCTCTGAATTTTGTAAAAAATAATCCAGACTTAGATTTAGGTTTAGAAAATTTGTATAGTTTAGAATCTATAGGTATTGTTGATAGTAATGATATCAGCGATATCGATAAAAAACTCATACACGAGTTTGAAAAGGGAATAGAGCTGCGTGATGATAGTCATTATTATGTGGAGTTACCTTGGTACAAGGACAAAATTAACAAAGTACCTTCTAACTACCACGTAGCCATTTCAGCAGTAAAGCGAGTGTATAAAAATTTAAAAGATCGTGATTTAATCGATCGATATTCTGAAGTATTCACACAACAATTAAATGAAGGTATAATCGAAAAAATAAATGTGCTTCCTGAACAACTAAAAAATTATGTCTGGGTACCACACAGACCAATAATAAAGGAAGTGCAACAGGTAACTACTAAGATCAGACCGGTATTTAATTGTAGCCTCAAAACAGACGCAAATCCATCTCTGAATGAAGCTGCTTTTCCGGGCATTGATCTTATGAGTTCTTTATTTAAAATATTATGTAATTTTAGGTGTAACAAATATATTATCGTTTCAGATGTAAAATCTGCCTTCCTTCAGATCAGATTAAAATTAGAAGAAGACAAAAATCGATTGGCATTCCTATGGTATGATAAAAATCAAGAATTAATCGCATATCGATATGCCACGATTATTTTTGGTATGGCTTCTTCTCCATTCATCTTGAATTACGTCATCAAATATCACACAGATAAGTATACTAATGATCTTTGTTCTTATGTTTTAAAAAATTTTCTTTATGTAGACAATCTCATTTATAGTCATTCAGATGAAAACATTCTTGAAACCCTTTACAGAGAATCGGTTGAAAGGATGGAAGAGGGTGGATTCTATTTACGTTCCTGGAATACGAATCATAAAAGGCTCAAAGACCTCATGATAGAAGACGACCGTGCTGAGATGCATGGTTGTGAAAACGAAAGAATTTTGGGATATCTATATAATATGGAAGCGGATACAATGGCTCTTGATAATTTCAACATAGCAGGTAGTATCGAAACTAAACGTGAGTTATTGTCCCAAATATCCAAGGTTTTTGATCCCCTGTCATTATTTTTGCCTGTAACTATAAAGGGTAGGCTTCTGATGAGACAAACTTGGCAGGTTCAGACTCAATGGGATGAAAGGGTAAGTTCCGATATTTCTGCACAATATCGAAAATTGAGTAACGATTTGATCTTGCTTAAAAATCTTTCATTTAATCGATTTGTTTTCGATTATGATAACAATGCTACTTTAAATATATTTTGTGATGCTTCAGCATCAGCTTATGGCTTTGTAATGTATATTGCCTCTGAATGTAAATCATATATATTATTATCGAAAGCAAAAGTTGCTCCTTTAAAAAATAGAACTTTGCCTACTCTTGAGCTATTGGCAGTATATTTGGCATTTAAATGTCTTCCTCAAATACTTTCTGCTTTCAATTATAACTTTAAAGAAATAAACATATTTGTCGATGCTCAAATAATATTAGCTTGGCTTCTATCTCCTAAAATTAAAACTAAACAAATTTTTATAAGAAATAGGTTGAGCGATATTAAAAATAAAAAATCGGAAATATTAAAGGAATTTAGTTCAACGATTAATTTCCTCTATGTAGAGACCTCACAAAATCCGGCAGATTTAGTAACTAGGGGAATTTCCTTTAGGGAATTTTCCAATAAATTTCAAATATGGGAAAAGGGACCATCTTGGCTTTCATTAGATAAAAACCAATGGCCCAAGCATGAATTAAAATGTTTATCAGAAGAAAGTAAAATGCTAATCGATACACATATCGTAACCAATATCGTATTAAAAAATGATTCTGTAGAACCTATTTTGGATATTAATAAATTTTCAAGTTTGCATAAGTTACATAGAGTAACAGCATACGTGTTCCAATTCATTTTCAAAACTAAAAAGCAAAATAAAGATTTCCATCTTAGAAGTAAAGAATATTGGTTAAAAATAATGCAAAATATCGATTTTCAAAAAGAAATAGCATTCTTAAAATCACCTTCTGACAAAGTCCCAGAATTGGTTAAAAGATTAAATTTATTTTTAGATGACAATGGTTTTTTAAGAACCAGAGGTAGAATAGCTAAAACTAATTACTACGATTATAATATTATTAATCCTATTTTGCTTAGTAAAAAACACCATCTCACAAAGCTCATTGTTTCTGATTGTCATCTTGCATGCAAACATTTGGGACTTCAAACTACATTAAATATGGTACGTTTGAAAGGGTTTTGGATCACTAAAGCACGTCAAACAGTCAAAAACATCATTGAGTCTTGTCTTATTTGCAAAAAATATAATTCTTTCACTTTCAATTATCCTAAATTTACAAATTACACACAAGCTCAAATGGACTTTTTCAGACCATTTAAGCATACTGGAGTTGATTTCACCTCTCATTTTTGGATAAAAGATGGCTCTGTAGAAAAGAAAATGTATATATTAATTTATACTTGTTTGAATATACGTGCAGTTCATTTAGACCTATTACCCGATATGTCCACTCAATCATTTTTATCATCTTTCATGCGTTTCACAAACATTTATGGAATTGTAGATTTTTTGTATTCTGACAATGCCAGAACTTTTGCTCTCGGTGGTAATGCTATAGAAAATTCTTTAATTTCAGATGAATTTCAGGAGCATATGAGAATCAACAACATTAAACATGTAAGATTGCCTCTGTACGCACCATGGATGGGTTCTGCATGGGAGAGAATGCTTCGTATCCTGAAGAATTGCATCTACAAAACAGTAGGTCGTTCTAAATTAAATTATTTTGATATGATTTCTTTACTTTCCAGCATTCAAAATTCAATAAACAACAGGCCTCTGACCTATGTGGAGTCTTCTCTGGATCTAGTACCTCTGACTCCAAATTCATTTTTGAAACTACATGGAAGTGCTTCACTAACAGTGAAAACAGATGAGGATCCGGATGACCCTTTGTGGGAAGGAGAACCTGCTTCACATAAACAGCTAAATGATCATTTGCTATTTCTGCAGCAAAAATTTGAACACTTTCGCACCATTTGGTATGAAACATATCTTTTAAGTTTACGTGAGTATAGTTATGATTTATATCAAAACGATTGGGTTAACCGCATTAAGGTGGGTGATGTGGTATTAATAAAAAGCGCCACCAAAACTCGCCCATATTGGCAGTTGGGTAGAGTTATAAAGCTAATATATGGTGCTGACAACTGTGTACGCACTGTGATGCTAAAAAAGGGTGATGGCAATATAGCTCATTATCCAATCAATATATTGTATCCAACAGAAGTGTCTGTAACACATAATGGTGACAAAACTAATAAACCCATAGAATTAAATAATACATCTGATAAAGATGAGGGTGTGAGGAAAGTTCCTCAAAGACAAGCGGCTATTACCGCTCGTAAAAAAAACAAAGATATTTTTAGTTTGTTTGATTAATTTATTTAGTTTATTGACAATCTCTTGGGTGTTTTGGCGGCTGCGACCTTCCTTTTTCATAAAGCAATGTCGCAGCCCCGCGCCCGGAATGTGTAAAAATTAGAATTTAGAATTTAAGATACACTTATCATCATTATCATCTAAATAATATAAATATTTCATTCTCTTCATTCATTCATTAATTCATTCATTTATTAATATAAGAGACGACAATATCAGCCCTGAAAAAAGTCAACCACCTAAAAAAGGTTTACTTCGAAAGGCGATTATTGTCAGAAAAAGGTCTTTCTTTTTACTACTGCTATTGTTGTAAGACTTGTTGCTATTTAAAGTTATTGTTGTGCACAACAGAACAATTGTTCGGAAAAGGATTGTTCCATTTTTTAATAATAATTTATATCCTTGTTTCATGTGAGTTTGTGCCGCTTTCAAACCGAAGAAAAGCGGATTTAAAAGAAGTGAGAACCAAAGACAAACGGTTAAGAAAAATATCCCGGTCTTTTATGCAACCTCGTTTTCTTCAAACACTTCAAACTAAGGCATGTGATTAAGGAAGTCTTTACTTACAAAACTAACTAGAAGGAAGGAGATGCAACTACGTCTTTCCCCCATAGAAAAGCAACAACTTTTCTAAATATGATCAATACAGATTGTACAGGGTAAGATATTGTTCGTCTCAACATTCTTTCATTATAATTTAACATTATTTATTCATTGCTCATTCATAATCATTAAATACATTAATTAACAATATTCCTGTATTTGTTGCAGGCGTTGTATCCTGGGCAATGGATTAATCATGGCAACAAACACTATATTACGACAACGTTAGCCGTCTCATGATTTAAAACTATAACTATTTATTTATATATATATGTTTAATAAAATTTCTTCTCTTTTTCTCTCCTCTTCTACTGTACTTCGCTCTTCAATAAACTTAAACTGGGATCGGGCTTTTAATCGAGAGACCTTAGATGAAATTCATTATTCAGATATCAAATAGTTTTTATAATATATAATATATATTATATATATATATAAATATATATAATATATATATATAATATATATATATATATATATATATATATATATATATATATATATATAATATATAATATTATTATATATATGGACAAAGTTACTTAGCGCCCACACGGAACGAAAGGTCGGATCGAAAAAACTATTTCGCAGGTAACCTCTATGATACATAAATAGATGGCGAAATGAATTTTTTTTCCAATGTTATAGGGGTGAAATGAGGTTATGTTAGGTCAGGTCAGGTCAGGTAAGATCACTCCTGGGAAAAAATTCATTTCTTATATATAAAAAAAAGGTTTAGTTACCCTTACAAAATTATTTTCTTTTTCGTTTGACCGCTTTACATATTAACTTTCAACACGTTTCATTCAATTAAGAATGTCACGGGGCAAACTAGATCCCAAAACAAGCACTAAAAAAATTTTTTATTTGATTTAAATAGTTTTCATTTCGGCCCTAAAAATGTTTAACTTTAATTAAACGTTAGTTTTATATATAGTACATTTACTAATTTATAGTATTTTCGTGTGGCCGTTAAGTAACTTTTACACACACACACACACACACAACATATATATATATATATATATATATATTTATATAAATTAAATTTATAATATTATATATATATATATATATATATATATATATATAATATATATAAATTATATATATATATATATAATACTATATAAATAGATTGAAGCATGTAAAATAATCAAATTTAAACATTAATGAACATTATATTTAAGCCCTGAAATATTTCAAAACATAACCTGAACATTTCTCTATCGCTCTGCTTATATTGGAGCAGACAACTCTGACTGAATATCAACCAATACAATAAACTCTAAAAATGTTAAACACTATTAAATAACCTTACCTTTAAAACTCAAAAACAGAATTTTGAATTCAGAGAGGAGGCAACTTCTGATGTTTTAAAGTCGAAGGACAGGGGAATGAAATCTTTGAATTGAATCAACCGTTTACTTCATTATTAATAACACTTGCTACAAAATAGTTCTCTATGGCATTTTGGCCTTGTTGCTTATTTAAGGATATTGATCGTTTTAAAGTTGTATATATAATATATATATATATAATAATATTATATATATATATATATTTAAATATATATATAATATATATTTAAAATATTATATATATTATATATATATATATATATATATATATATATATATATATAGGTAGAAAAGTTCTCTATAGTATATATATATATATATATATATATATATATATATATATACAGTGTTGGGCACTTGCGGCGCAACTTGTTGCGGCCGCAATTGCGATCGCAATTATTTCGGTTGCGGTTGCGATTGCGCCGCAATTATTTTGAATGAGTTGCGAATTGGTTGCGACCGCAAATATTTTGGGCAAAATTACACCGCAATCGCAACCGCAACTTTAAAAAATATAGAAAAATAAAACATTTTAATTCTATTCTGGTTTGAAATTGTTTCAAACTCGTAACAAGTTTAGACATGTTATTACAGTATGTACCCGGTCTCGTTTCATTTTGTATGCGCAGCGTTATTAGTCTAAATTCAACTATTGCTGAAATAAATTGTGTTTTTTCCGATCGTAAAGACTTTTCACTCTTGATAAAATGGATCGTTTCTTGACGAAAGCATTAAGTAAAAA
>JABUQX010010689.1:37500-42193 GCA_015478945.1 Trachelipus rathkii
AACGTAAGAAATGCTCGAGTTTGCGTTCGTTTTTGTCAAACCTACCGAAAAATCACAAAATGCTCACCAAACGTAAGAAATTTCCTTAATTCTAAAAGGTTGTTATTTCCCCTTGCTTGCCGAATTTAAGCACGTTCTTACGAAAAATGTAAACAAACAAGATGGCGGCTTGGTGTCTAAATTGATGAATGTTTCATTCAATAAAATCAGCTTTAAATCTAATTTTTTCCAAAGGATAAACTCCATCATAAATAGTTTGAAACATACTTGAATATAAATCATTTGTTATTTTTATTTCTGTTTATTCCAAAACCACGTGCTCCATCACAACAGCTGATTCCAATTGTTTAAAAACAAAAGTAAACCTAGCACGAAATCGTGGTCGTTTAAACAGGAAATTAGTGCTAAAACTGGGCGAGCATTTCTTATCGAGCGTAAGCACAAATGACATAACAAAAACGAAAACGGTCTAAATTAATTAAAAGCAAAGAAAATACCAAAATTCATTCTATCGTAAACGCTTCGTATTATTACAATTATGATTAAAGGAGATAGAACTAAAGAAATTAGTCTCAAGTAAAGTATTAGTGGACTTGCTACTTCTATTTATCGCAAGCCCACTAATACTTTACTTGACTAATTTCTTTATTTCTATCTCCTTTAATCATAAAATTGCGGGTCTAAGGTCCCGCATACACAAGCCTTTATTTGTTCTGATTGGAAGTTTTTCCATGAAGAAATCACCTTTCTCGTGTAAATTTTCTAGCTTTAGCCTTTATCCCTCAAACCTTTTTTGATAAACTTGTTTACTCGTTTCTCGATAACACTTGTCGCCCTAAAACTACTGCATATGATGTTCCTAAACTTCCTGTTTATGCTCGGCTTCCCTACATTGGACCCCTTTCCAATGATCTTCACTTTCAGATTAGAAACATCTTAAACAAAAACTTTCCACAATGCAAGTTTCTTATATCTTTTATTAACAACAACTCAATTGGCAGTTTCTTTAAGATTAAAGAAAGCATCCCCATGAACCTGAGGTCACACATCGTTTACAAATATAAATGGGCCGACTGTAACATCGACAACGTAGGTCAAACCTTTCCTATAAACTAAAGAGCGAGCCATCAAAAACACATGGCATTTTCCTTTCGCAACTAATCTCTCCCATCTCCAACCAGAGAATTAGCTTGTCAGAGATCACTATGAACCTCAAATAGGCACCCTATTTCTCTTCAAAAATTCTCATTGTTTCAAAATACTTCTACAGATGAAGAACTTAAAATTTAATCTTTTATATTAAAACACTTAAACCTACACTTAACATCCATAAGACTTCTTTGGCACTCCTGATTGCCTATACTAATTGAACAAATTTCATGCAAAAACAGAAGAATGTGCTTGTCAGTTCATCCGGCACAAACTAAATTCTAGTTCCTGAGTTATTTGAAAATAATCTTCCAGGAAGGGTGTTCACCCTGTCAGTGGAACGAGCTTCTGATATCATCTTGACTTTTAACTCTTCTTTCCTTCTTGTGCTTTCCAAACCAAGAGTGAGCTTGTCAGTACATCTGATATATATATATATATATATATATATATATATATATATATATATATATATATATATATATATATATATATATATATATATATATAATATATATATATATATATATATATATATATATATATATATATATATATAGGCCCTGTTATGTTTTAAGACTCCGTCAGTTTTTATTTTTTTTTTTTTTTTTTTTCAACATATTGCTATTATATGATACTAACAATGAATTTCAGTGGTGACGGACATGATTCAAAAGTTCGAAATATTTTAAATAATTTTTAAAAATCAAATTTATATCAATAAAATTTTAAAAAATGAAATATCTCGAAAAGTACGACACTTACAAAAAAACCAATTACATATTTGAAATCAGCGTATAAAGCTTATTACAAAAATGTAAAAAAAAAAAAAAACAAAAAAATTTTTTTTTTCAATAAATGAAATATCTCAAAAAGTACAACACTTACAGAAAAACCAATTACATATTTGGAATCAGCGTGTAAAGCTTATTACAAAAATGTTGTAAAAAAAAAAAAATTATAAAAAAAAAAAAAAAAATTAGGGGGCTCGAGCCGACGGGGGACAGAGGGGGGGACGTTTTCCATACCCCGTAGGGGAGGGGCGGAGGAACCCCCGCGACACCCAAATACCAAAGAGCGGGGGTTCCGGAGACCCTCCCCGGAGGGGGGAAATAGTCCTACCCTGTCGTTCCCCGGAAGGCAGAGACCCCGCCTCCAATTTTGGGTTTTACCTTGGGCATTCCTTTAGTTAAAAAAAAAAAAAAAAAAATTTAAAACTGACGGAGTCGTAAAACGTAACTGGTCCTATATATTTTTGAATCATGTCCGTCACCCCTTAAATTGACTGTTAGGATCATATACTAGAAATATATAAAAAAAAAACAAAAAAAAAATCAAAACTCACGGAGTCTTAAAACATAACAGGTCCTATATATATATATATAATATATATATATATATATATATTATAATATATATAATTATATTGATATATATATATATATATATTATATATATATATATATATAATATATATATATATATATATATATATATATATATATATATATATATATATATTATATATATATATATATTAATATATATATATATAATATATAATATATGTATTTATATAAACAGAAATATATATATATATATATATATTAGAAATCAGTATAAAAGGTTATTTTATTTTGATAAAAATATATTTTAACATAAATTTTATTCACAATTAATTGGCTCATTACAAACTGATCGAGCAAAAGTGGTACTGGATATGTGGCTCATGAACTTAACTTTAAACATAGTTTGAAAACATCAAAACACGAATTTGCAATTTTTTTTTTTTTTTTACAGATTATCACCACCACTTAAGGGCAAAGCCCTATTCAAGGGGGGTGTTGCACGCCTCAGAAGTACACAACTAACGAAACATTACGCAGATGAGCACAGACGCAGGCTTTAATGTGAGGGAGATTAAATTCAGCAGGAAACACGGAAGATGGAAGAGAATTCCACAGAACAGAGGTGGCTGGAAAGAAGGAAGCACCGCAGCGAACAAGCCTTGAGTTGCTAATATCCACACAAAACTCGTTGTAGACACTACTCCCCTTGTGCTACGAGAGCGTCGTAAAGGTGGTGGTACGGGGTGGTCAAGTTCCTCGCAGCACCTGCCGCTGCGGTACCTATAAAAAAGAGATAAAGCCACAACATCCGCCGCAAGATAGAGGTCAAGTGAATGGAAAAGTACGGAACAGGTTTATAAGTCTTTGGCCTTTGACTCGACCCTATCCAAAAGCCGGGTGAAAACAAGAGCCCCCCCAGATATGAGAGCAGTACTCCATACAAGGGCGGATGAGACCCTTGTATAGCTGAAGCAACTGAGAAGAGGAAAAAAAGTCTCGCAGTCTAAACAGAACCCCCAGTTTCTTTGAGGCCGCCCTAGCAACCGTTGTGATGTGAGGTTTCCAAGACATTTTTTGTTTATGTTAAGGCCAAGAATGTTTATATGTCAACAGGAGAGACGAGAGAACCGTCGAAAGAGATAGGAAAGTTGGGAAGGTGTTTTTGAGAGGGGAGATTTGTAGAAGTTGAGTTTTTAAAGAATTAAATTTCACAAGGTTGAGACGACCCCACCCGGAAATCTATCCAGATCAGCGAGAATAGAATCGGAAAGATTAAAGACGAGAGGCAATTCTAGAAGTAAAAGAGGGAGCAGAATTGAAATGAGTTGAAGATGAAGGGTCGAGTCATCGGCTACAAGTGGATAGAGTTAGATGTCCAGGTTAGAAGATCGTTAATGAAAAGTAAGAATAAAGTTAGGAGATAAGACAGAACCCTGAGGAACACCACAATTAACAAGGAAAAAGAAGAAGTCGCCCCTTCAACAACAGCCTACACTGAGAGATTTGAAGAGAAAACTAGACATAAGTAAGCAAAGTGAAGAAGGAAACCCAAAGAAGGAGAGCTTGGAGAGCAGTGACGCGTGCATACCCGGTCAAATGCTTTGGATATTTCAAGCGCCACCACGGCAAGGGTCTCCCCGTTTTAGTTCCTAAGGGCGGAAAACAATAAATCAGTAAGATAGGAAAGTATATCGCCAGTAGACCTCGAACGCCGAAAGCCAGTACTGGCGATCGGAAAGAAGTGAATGAGATTCCAGATGATCTAAAAAATGAGAGTTGAGAAGGGTTTCAAAGGTATCTTAGATAGAACACAAGTAAGAGCTATAGAGGGCCATAGTTAGAAGGATCAGAGCTGCTACCTTTTTTCGGAATCGGTTGGACATGTGCGGTGCTTCCAACACTGAGGAAAGTGTTAGCTATTGAGACAATAGAGAATATGATGAACGAAGAGGCGGGGTACAGCACGGAAAGCACACTCCTCAAAACTCGGGCAGGGAATGCCATCCGGCCACCCGCCTTCCTAACGTTCGTAAGTTTTCAGGAGCCCATGCACCCGATCGAATGTAATCACAGGCAAATGCATAGGGACACCTGAGAGGAGAAGGAGCAGGAGGAGGGATGCCAGAATCGTCCAGGGGTTTGAGTTAGAGAAATAGGAGCGAAGAGATATGCCTTTTCAGTTGGAGAATTTGCAA
>JABUQX010010690.1:2500-5000 GCA_015478945.1 Trachelipus rathkii
AGACAGGAGAGAAAAAAGTGGGATGTGTCCTCTCGAGCCTGGTAACAGTTTTGACAAATGTTTTTGGTGGTTTGGTTGAGGTTGAATCTGTATTTGTAATATTGTAAGTTAGGGTGGTGGCCCCATCTTAGCTTTTCCAAGGATGACTGACTGGTTCTTGGTAGTGAATTGAATTCTGGTGCTTTTCTGGTGGGTGTTTGCTTAAAATGTTGTTTGGTGGTCTGCATCTTAAGTAATTTTCTGATAGTGTCGTGTGGATTTGTTTGGTGTATGTTATGATGTTTGGTTGATATGGAATGTTGTTCAGAATTTGTTTGTAATATAGAGCTGGGGAAGAAGGAAGTTGTTTGAGTCTGTGGTGGGTGGAGTTAGAGAGTGCAATGTGGCATAGGTGTTTGGTTTTGGAAAAGAATTGTTTGCCTATCATATCCAGGTGTGTGACTATGGGTAGAATTTTGGTTTCTTCGTGCAGGTGTTGTGGTGTTATTGATGTGCATTTTATGATAATTGTGCTTTGTTTTGTGTCATTTGGAGTTTCTTTATGCTCTTTTTAGTCAGTGGTTGAATTTTACTTTCTTGAGGGCTTTGATGATTTTCCTGTTTTGAGAGTGTGTGGGTTTTTAACTCAGCTTTGAGAAGCGAGTTGTGAGGATGTTTGCGTGTTGTTTGTTGGATTTTGGGTTTTGTGTGTTTGGGTTTTTGATGGATTCATGAGTGTGTGTGTTTGATGGTTGGTTGAGTTTTTCAGTGTATTATTTGTTTTCCACATTCTGGTGTTATTCATGTGTTGGATGTTCTTGGTGAGGAAGGTTGGGAAGTTGTTTGAAGAATGTGTGTTTAAGTTTATGATTTGGGTGTTTAGGGCATTAATCTGTGTTGTCGTTTGGAGTGATGTGGGTATTATTTTTCAAGCAAGTTGCGTTGTTTGATTAACAGTTGTTCTATTTCAACTGTTAGGGTTTGGTTGTATTTTTTTGATGTTTCTTCTGGTGATGGATTTGTATGGCTTTGTTGAATGTTGATGTGTTATTGATCTTTAAAGGATATGTTGTTTTCTTTTTGGTTAGTGAATTGTGTCCAGTCTATATATATATATATATATATATATATATATATATATATACCATATATATATATATATATATATATATATATATATATATATATATATATATATATATATATATATATATATATATATATATATATATAGAGAGAGAGAGAGAGAGAGAGATTTTATTTTTATATATATATATATTTTATATATATATTATATAGTTATATATATATATATATATATATATATATATATATATATATATATATATATATATATATATATATATATATATATATATATATATATATATATATATATATATATATATATTTTTTATATATTCTTAAGTTTGAAATAAATATTCCTTTGAATGGCGCTTCTTTTCAAATGGTGTCAATAATCCATCCTTTACTGATAATTTTATAAATGCCCAGATTTTGGGCGGGCATTTAAGAAATGGGCAAATGTATTGTCAAATGCCCATTTTATAAATGCCTGCCCACTTGGCATTTGTCCAGCACATCACTACCCTACTTTTTTTGTGTGGCTGTATTGGTAGCTGACCTATTTAGCAAAGTATATTCCAAGTTCTATGAATCTGCTACAAAATGACTAGTTTCTATTACCCCCCACAAATTTGACCCCAAATTGGTATAAAAAATATTTTAAATAACAATATTTTAAAAAAATTTATTACCCCACAAATCAACACCAAAGGGGTAAAAAAAAAACATTATTTTTTCAAATTTTGTTTAAAAAAAAAGGATATTTTTATTTTTTTGTGGAAAAATAAATGTCTATATTCTAAAGAAAGAACATCATTAATTAAAAGGTAAATTTTAAGTAACAATGTTTTTTTTTTACCACAGTTTTGTTACCACTTTTGTGGGGGTAAATAAAAATCATATTTTTTGCTATCAACTTCTAACACAAGGAATATACTGTATATATATATAGTATGATATAGTTAGTTATAAATATATATATATATATATATATAAAAAAAAAAAAATAATATATATATATATATATATATATATATATATATATATATATATATATATATATATATATATATATATATATATATATATATATATATATATATTTATAGATTTTTTTTTTTTATTTAAAATAAAAAAATTTTTTTTCTCTCAAAACGACACATAAGGAAAATTGTAAATGAAAATGTGTCCACAGAATTAGGTTTATTATCAGGGGCTAAGCAGCCTATTATCCAATCTAAAGAAGAGTCATCAAACTCTGCTTGTTCTGAACCAAATATTGCTGAAATACTTATGACTGATCAATGTATAGGTCTACCATTACAACCTCTTAATAGCTTTAAAGAAAGTATTAATGAATTTGACATTTATTCATCATCAGAATCAGGTGAAATAAAGTGTGAAATATATTGTTCTCAGAATTTGTCAAAAACCT
>JABUQX010010690.1:10000-27500 GCA_015478945.1 Trachelipus rathkii
TACAAATTAACATTACTCGATTTTATTTTCCCAATGTATTAATTAATTTTCTCTCTCTCTATATATATATATATATATATATATATATATATATATATATATATATATATATAGAGAGTATATATATATATATATCTATATATATATATACATATATATATATCTATATATATATATATATATATATATATATATATATATATATATATATATTATTTACCATCTCCCATGTAGGGCTTTCGCCCTGTCACTTAGACCAGCATTTTCTTCCTTCTGGCAAAGAAACTCTTGGTCCTAGAGCACTCTAGAAAAACGTTTCTCGGCGCAATGGTTTCCGATGCTAGTCCTTGAGTTATACACTCAGGTAGGGTTTCACCCTTTCAGTGGAACTAGCATCTTCTTCCATTTAGCCTCGAAACTCGTTCTCCCAGAGCTCTTCAGAAGATCGTGCCTCTAGGCCATAAGATTCCAATGCTGGTCCAGGAGTACTGCAAGCATAAAAGTAAAGGACCGGGTTGCTAGCCCTGTCGCCCCTGAACTATGCGAAGAAAGAAAGTCTTCATATGTCCTGACTGTCGCGAATATCCATTCTTCTTATATTAGACATTTCAAGACTCCACCAGATACTACAGGTCTCTAAATTTATATATATATGGTATATAGAAAGGTTATATATATATATATATATATATATATATATATATATATATATATATATATATATATATATGTGTGTGTGTGTGTGTGTGTGTAATTTTTGATTTCATGTACCTCTTGTAGCATGCCTATATGATTAAATTAACATTGAATTTGAGTGGCCTGCGTTAATTAGATGTACGTGTTGGTTAAAGGTTATGATTGAAATTAAAGCATGTCATGATTATTAGTGAATCGTGTGTTTGAATGAATGTAGTGGAATGTGAATGGTTTAAATTGACAGTGTAGCGAGGTAAGAACATGAAATATCTGTTCATTTAACTACCTGAGAACATTCTGTGAACATCCGCCTGAATTTTAAGAATGTTTCTAGAATATACACAATGTTAAGGCAATATTTTGATATATATGGTTTCTGCAATGTGTGGAAAGCGTGTGACATATGTTACCAATCTTCTGAAACGTTCTTCTGTATAACCTTCGAAAATAACAACAACAAAAATAACAAGCAAGGTACCCTCCACTTTCTATCATCACCCATTCTATATGTAGAATAAAAGACATGGAGAAATAGCACATCCTTATAAGGATGTGCTATTTCTCAATGTCTTTTATTCTATATATATAATGGGTGATGAAAGAATCATTGATTGGGAGGTCAGAAGAGGGCCTGTTAAAATGATTGAGAGTGGAGGATACCTTGCTTGTTTTTTTTTTTTTGTTATTTTCGGAGGTTACACAGAAGAACGTTTTAAGAAGATTGGTAACATATGTCACACACATTCCACACATTGCAGGGACCATATATCAAAATATTCCCTGAACATTGTTAATATTCTAGAAACATTCTTAAAATTCAGGGGGATATTCACAGAATGTTCTCAGGAAGTTAAATGAACAGATCTTTCATGTTCTTATAACATTCTTGGAACATGATAAGAATATCACGGATCATCCAAGAACATTCTCAAAACTCCTGGGGGATGTCCAAGGAACATTCTCAGGTAATACAATAGGCGGACATTTCATGTTCATGTCACATTCTCAGAACATAATTGGATCATTTGAGAATGTGACAGGAACATTCTCAATATTCCTGCGGGATGTCCAAGGAAAATTCTCAGGTAGTTAAATGAACAAATCTTTCATGTTCGAATAACATTCTTGGAACATGATAAGAATATCACGGATCTTCCAAGAACATTCTAAATATTCCTGCGGGATGTCCAAGGAACATTCTCAGGTAATACAACAGGCGGACATTTCAAGTTCATGTAACATTCTCAGAACATAATTGGAACATTTGAGTACCTGACAGGAACATTACTAATATTCCGCGAGGATGTTTTAAGAATATTCTCAGAATATATTTGTGCTATGTGGGGATGGATACCGATACATTGCTTGTATTCCTGCCAGAGAGTCAAATAATAGACCTTTATTCGTTTGTGCTGATGGATTCATCAAGATTATCGATATCGCAGCTGCATGGCTAGAGGATAAGTGTTTGTTATCTGATGGATCGACGAGTAGTGAAATATCTATCAGAGGTGACCGTGTGAGAGGTGATAATAGAATAGACGTTGTGCTCTCGTCGTGTGACAATATTAAAACCCTTGATATACGTAACTACTGGAAACCCATCGATTGTGTGACCTTCATGCGTACGTGTATAGGTTTCACAGTTCAAACGTCTGAAAATATTACAGCATTGCTTAAAATAAAAAACGAATTAACATCGCACCTTAACGATGTTGACATACTTGAGGACTTAATACATATAGCACATGGTGTAATCTATGATATTTACACCGAAACATGTGGTTTCCCGTATAATACAGTATACAGGAGTGCGTTAATAACTATCAGCCTGGATAAGTTTACTTCTCTCTTGTATGAGAGAATGAGTGCTGCTGAATCAAAATATGCCGAAAAATGGTTTAGTGTTGCTGAAGGCATTTATACTTACATCCTTTTAAAGGATGTTGAATCTTTAGAGAGATATATAGAACGTACCCAACTTGAATCCTATGTTCTCTGATTAGATGAATTAATATATTTAAAATAAACTTATGTTTTTTATGTATTTATATGTTTTTATGTATTTATATAACGCTCTTTTCAATGAAAATTATATGTTATAAAATATGAAAACTTGTTTTACTTCCCTCGTATGTTCGATTTATTGACTACATTGATGATGATGGCTGTTTATTCGTCTGGTTGTTGTGTGTTAAGTCTGTTATGTTCATAGTTTAGCTTTACAGAAGGTAAAACTTGACTTTGTTTGTCTTTATCCGTTAGGTATTATGATGGTTAGGTAAGGTTATGCTAATTTTTTTTTGTTAAATATTACTATGTTAATGTAAAATTAACATTGTCATGTTGGATATATGTTTGATAAAGTATGAATAGGTTACGCTTTGCACACATTGTTAGTTACTTTTACTGTTGATAAGTTTATTCGGGTATAAGATGTGTCAGGTTTGTCTTTGTACATTATATTCTTAGTTCAGTTGATGCTATGTTAGCTTTATTAGTGTGAAAACTTTGTCACGTTAGCACACTTTTGCCGGTCTGTATGATAATTACACAAGGTTATGGTAAATTTTTGTTAAATATTACCATGTTAATGTAAAATTAACATTGTTATGTTAGAGACATGCTTGATAAAGTGAGAATAAGTTACGTTTTTGGATGTTATGTCAGTTACTTTACGGGTGTTAAGTGAAACTTTGTTAACGTTAACCGTTTATTCCTGTTTAAGATGTGTTAGGTTTGTCGTTGTGGGTTATATTCATAGTTCAGATGATGCTAAGTAAGCTTTATTACTGTGAAAACTTTGTTACGTCAGCATATGTTGTCTGATCTTTGTATAAAGAACTTGATTTTATGTTATGTTTATCCAAAATACTACTCGAAATGTGAATTTAATCAATAGATCAATAGATCAATAGATCACAACTGGACAGGAGGGTGGCTGGATGGGCTGCTTGAATGGTGGTTTGATTTAGTGATTTACTGCTTTAGGGTATGTAAAACGTTAAATTTGTAAGTTGTAAACATAAAAAGAAGAAATAAATTTATTTATTTATTTATTTATTTATTTGTATTTCTTGGATGGTTCCTGGTAAGTCCATTATTTTCGAAATTCAGATCCAATTGCATATATAAGGAAACCAATATTGTATCATTACAAAAATATTTAATAACTCGGCACCGCAGCGGAGCCAGCACCGGTGCATCTGTCAACTCCTACTCCTCTGAGTCAGATTCCTTCTCCATTCTTTCCTTCTTTATTCTTCCTTCATCCTTCTTCATTCCTCCTTTGTTTTTTGCACTCTGTGCTCTTTTTTTCAGTCGGACCCCCCTAATGGGGGGTCCTAGACACCCTATACGGACTTATAACCATCATATTCGAACTCTACGACCTCGATAACCCTTATAAGGACACCAACATTGTTGTTATACGACTGTTTATTAACTCGGCACCGCAGTGGCTCCAGCACCGGTGCCGGAGCCAACTCCACAGATTCACATACCAAGTATTTCTAGAAATTCAACTCTGAATCCTCTCACCAAATTTCAACCAATTACGAACACTTCGATTTTTTAAGGGGGTGGGGTCCCCCTTCGGGGGACCCAGTGGGATGTAACCTCGTATACAACAAGGATATGTCACCATCTAACACCCCTCCAAATTTTAACCCGATACGATAACTCTAACTACTACTACCACTACTACTACTACTACTACTACTACTACTACTACTACTACTAATAATAATAATAATAATAATAATAATAATAAATAATAATAATAATAATAATAATAATAATAATAATAATAATAATAATAATAATAATAATAATAATAATAATAATAATAATAAAATCCAGAGGATGAGTCGGAATCGGTGCGCTACGGCACGGGGCGGTGCAGTGCGGTACGGAGATGGACTTGAGGGCTGAGCTGAAGTCGGCTCGAAATTGTGATCACTTCGTGATCACAATTTCTTCGACGTAATAATAATAATAATAATAATAATAATAATAATGTGTATGTGTATGTGTATGCGCGCGCTCACGCGCTGACGTAATCTCGTCTCCGACGAGATTACGTCATCACGCTCGAACCTAACTCTCGTTAGGCTTAATTTCGATCGCTCAGATCCCGCAAAAAGAGCGTAAACCAAATATCGGCGTCCACCCTCGGGGGTGACCCCCCTCTATATACATCCCACCAACTTGAAATTTACCCTGTTTCGAGCTTATCCCATACATAGCTTATATTCCAAGTTTGAAGCAAATATCTCTATTCCTTCATATCGAAAAAGGTTGCCTCGCGAATGTGTCCGTATTACTACTTATATATATATATATATATATATATATATATATATATATATATATATATATATATATATATATATATATATATATATATATTATATATATATATATATAATAATATATATATATATATATATATATATATATATATATATATATATATATATATATATATATATATATATATATTATATGTATAGATATAAAAATATATATTATATATATATATATATATATAAATATATATATATATATATATATATATATATATATATATATATATATATATATATATATATATATATATATATATATATATATATATATATATATATATATATATATATATATATATATATATATATATATATATATATATATATATATATATATTTTTTTTTATATATTTAATTTATTAAATCTATAAAATAAACTTCTATGTACACTACACACCTTTATATCGAAGGAGGATAGAAGTGATTGCAACAACTATAGAGGAATATCCTTGCTTACACATGCAAGTAAGGTATATGAGAAGATTGGAAAAACAACTGAGAGAGATAGTGGAGAATAAACTAAATGAAGGACAACATGGATTTAGACCAGAAAGAGGAACAACTGATCTGATTTTCTGCTTGAATATGAAAATTGAGAAAAACTGGGAGTGGGGAAGATACATTTATGTATCTTTTATCGATTTAGAGAAAGCTTTTGACACGGTGCCTAGGGAAAAGCTATGGAAAATGATATGTGACCCATACTACGGAATAGACCGAATGTTAATTAGGGTAATAGAAGGAATGCACATAGGTAATGAAAGTGCTGTGAGAACGTCAAATGGGGTTGGTGAATGGTTTGAGGTGGAGACGGGAGTTAGACAAGGCGGTATCTCACTGTTACTTTTTGTCATGTATATGGATAAATGTATAAGAATGGCGCTGGAAGAGGAAGAGGAGATGGCTATGGTATATGCTGATGATATAGCGATGGTGACGAGAGATAAGGAGACATTACAAAGGGTGATGACAATATGGTCAGAAGTGTTACGAGATGAGTGGATGAAGATGAACAAAGAGAAGACAGAGGTGATGAAGATTTCGAGGGAGAGGGATAGATGTGAGATCCAGGTGGACGGGATCATGTTTCGAGACACGGAAGCTTCAGTTACCTGGGAGTGACGGTGAATTCGGAGGGGAAGATGACACAGGAGATCGAGGGAAAGATCGAGAAATTTTCAAGAAGACTGAGGCAACTGTACCCGATATTGAAGAACAGGCATGTGACAAGAAAGGTGAAGGTGCTCATTTATACCACGATGCTGAGAGCGACGCTGATGTACGGAGCGAATAAGTGGACTCTGACCACCAAAACCAGAAGTAGGGTGGAGGCGGCGGAGATGAAGGTGTTAAGACTGATAGTCGGAGCAAGTAGATGGGAGAGGAGGAGAAATGTGGAGATTAGGCGCGAGCTGAATTGGAGTCTGTTCTGGATCTGGTGGGAAAACAACAGTTGAGATGGTACGAACATGTTAGAAGAATGAAAGATGAGAGATACGCGGCAAAATGTTACGCTATACGTCCGGCGGGAAGAAGACCAAGGAAGAGATGGGTAGATGGAGTTGTGGCAGCTGCAATGAAGAGAGGACGAAACCTTGAACAGGTGGAGGAAGAGGAGATGTACCGAGACAGGACGGCATGGAGGGGCTTCGTAAGTGAGAGGGCACAGCCCTAACCTACACGCTTGGTGAGAAAAATAATATATAGAAACAGAGAGAGAAAGAATATATATATATATATATATATATATATATATATATATATATATATATATATATATATATATATATATATATATATATATATATATATAAGTAATAATTGAGTTTTACAAGTTAATTATATTTTTCGTTATTAAAATTGATGTGAAAGTGATTTTTTTTAAGTTATTTTACAAGTAAATTATCAAAGAAATTAGTTTTAAATGTGACATTGAAAGTCTGACGGTACTCTCATGTACCGTCTTCTAAATTAACATAATAAAAAAAAAATTCGGAGAAAAAAGATAATAAACCATCTTCTACACTCAAAATAAATATAATACAATAGAAAAAAACTATAAAATAAATGAAAAACCTACTCTCGTTCTGAAAGGGTTAAGGAGCCCTTTGTACGAATGATGCAAGCATTAGAAACCATCATTGAAGGAGATACTGCCACAGGAAAACGTGTCAACTGCATTCAGCTGCATGTAAGTCGTCATTCATCATGGCTATGATATTGATCGCGAAGTACTCTGCGATGTTAGAGCCAATTGTAAATGCTCTCCAATTCAAAACCTTGAATATCGTCAAAACCTCGCAGCACATTCAACACATTGTGGAAATGGTTAGGACTTAGGAGCCATCGGAAAGACGAAGAAAAAATCACCGATGAAGTGTTAAAAGAAGCTAATCAAATCGCCGAGCAACTGGGACTTGATCTGAATATACCACGGATATTTGGTAGGCAGCAGCACCGCAGCAACCATCCAGCAACAAACCCCACGGAGTTCTGGAAAAGATCCTTAATAATTCCGTATCTGGATTCTATAACCTCTTCTTTGGAATTACGGGTTTCTACTGAAAATACACCTGCTTATGCATTAACAAATCTACATCCTTTCCACATGCAACTCATAACAATCGATGAGTTAAAGGAAAAGACAGCTTCATTTTATAGTTTTTACCACTTAGAAGGCATAGAAGAAGAGCTAGAACTTTGGTACAAAATTTGGAGGGACAAGAAACTGAGTAGTGAAGAACTAAAAGATCTTGTTGTCTCCCAAGTCTTAAAGGAGACAGAACCTTTCTTTCCGTCGACGAAAAAGGCTTTGATGATACTACTCGCTCAGCCATGCACCACCAGTACAGTAGAGCTCTCTTTAGGTACTCTGCGAAGGATCAAGACTTGGCTTCTAAGTACTATGGAAGATGACAGGTTAAACGGGCTGGCTATGATGAGTGTGCACAGAAAATTTGTTTGACAATTATGATTATTTTATTCAAACAGTAGTTGATAAATTTGCCTTAAACCCAAGGAAATTACTTTTTTAATATCAATTTTGCAACTGCTCTATATTGTGAATTTTTCATCATTGCATATTATATTTGATATTCTATTGTTTTAATAAAATATTTTATTTTTAAGTATTAATCAATTAATTCATCTATATTCTTTATGTCTTTATGTCTTTATAGATATATCTATATATATAAGTATATATATATATATATATATATATATATATATATATATATATATATATATATATATATATATATATATATATATATATATATATATATATATAAGAGCTCTATAAAATTTTAAGCTGCCCCCTAGCTTGAAGCTGGCGACGCCCATATATATATATATATATATATATATATATATATATATATATATATATATATATATATATATATATATATATATATATATATATATATATATATATATATATATATATATATATATATATATATATATATATATATATATATATATATATATATATATTATTATATATATATATATATATATATATATATATTAAATAATTCTATTAACCCGCAAATCAGTTATAAAATTGAATCTTAAATTCTTAAGCTTCAAGGTTCTTTATAAATTTTTAAAAGTTAATTAACTAAAAATTGCAATTTATTAACTATTTCATAAACTGATCAGGATTTTCTCAAGCATTGTGCTTAATTTTTTTAAAGGGGAGGTGCAACTATTTATTAAGTTCAGTGCTGCCCATCTCCCTTAAATGGACATAAAATTGAATTATCAGCCAATTTTGACTATATAAACACCAAACTGTAGATTATTTGTTCTCGAATGTTGTTTGGTAGCGCCAGGTCTGTAGTCATTCTCTCAGGGATTAATTTTTCAAACCCATGTTTTTGACATTTTTCGAATCAACTCTCAGAAATTTGAAATGACTTCAAAACTTGAAATATGCATAGATGGGTCCACATTCACAAAAGTCAATGAAGTACTTTTTCGATTTTTGAGTTTTGTGCTCAGCAATGTCCAATTTCAAAACCCACTTTTTGGGGATTTTAAAATGAAAATTGCGAATTTTTTTTTGTTCTAGTTAGTGGATAAAATTGCCTATTTATTCAGGAGACATCCAAACATTTTACTTACATAATTTCTTTGTATATATATTAGTTTTGGATTTATTTTTTCATCAAAAATAGAAATTTTAAAAAATTTCTTTTCACTATATAAAAAATTATCTAAGTAAAAGATGCATCTCGTCAGACTATACAAGCCCTGAAAATTTGATGTTGGGATCGGACATGGTACAAAGAATGCATATCAATATTAATTTTTTCAAACGTTTGACTGGAAAGTGAAATTTATATATTAATTTTCACTATCCGATCAACATCAAATTTTAGGGCTTGAATAAAGAGATATACCTTTTTTACTTAGATAATTTTGTGTCTCAAAAGAAAATTTTAGAAAATTTCCCAAAATTTTTGTAAATTCTGTTCCAAGAACAAATCCAAAGCTAATGCATAAACAAAGAAATTATTTAAGTAAAAAATGTGCATCTCTCTTGATTATATATGCCCTGAAAATTTCATCCACTTCGCCCAAACAAGAAAAAAATTATCGCAATTTTTCATTTTAAAATCCAAAAAAGTGGGTTTTGAAATTGGACAACGCTGAGCACAAAACTCAAAAAATCGAAAAAGTACTTCGTGACTTTTGCAGGTAATGGTCCCATATATGCATACCTCAAGTTTGAAGTTATTTCGAAAAAAAATTCTGGGAGTTGATAAAAACATGGGTTTTGAAAAAACTGAATATTCTGAAAGAATTACTACAGACGCAGAAAAACACCAAAAAACAACGTTTTAGAGGGCAAAAAATCTACAGTTTGGTGTTTATAGGTTCAAAATCGGCTGATAATTCCGAATTTTATGTCCATTTTTAGGGGGGTGGACCCTGTCCTTATTAACATATTCTCTATAAATTATTAGTTTTTCCAATGTTTCAGGAGTAACTATTTCTTCTATGGCGCTATGATTAGCCAAAAATAATAGAAATATGCATCTTGATTGGCTCCTACAGCACTCCTGTGGTTAGCTCCTAAATAGTGATCCAATTTTATTCGAAGTTTTCGTTTTTTTTTATTATTTTTGATGATTTTTTGACATCCTGTAGAAACAAGAAATAGACTCGGATTCGAATCCGGATTCGGAATCGAGCTCCGAATCCGAATCCGTATGTGTAAAAATGCTCGAATCCGAATCCGAATCCGAGTCCAGCACCTTGGATTCGAATCCGAATCCGAATCCGTGTGTGTGGAAAGGCTCGAATCCGAATCCGAATCCGAATCCAGCACCTTCGGATTCTGAACCGGAATCCGGATTCGAGAGCCGAACTGGATTCGAATCTAAACCTGACATGTGATTCAACAATAATTTCAATATATATATATATATATATATATATATATATATATATATATATATATATATATATATATATATATATATATATATATATATATATATATATATATATATATATATATATATATATATATATATATATATATATATATATATATCCTAATAAAATTTCATAAGTGAGATCTTCAAAGCGGAAGAGTTACCCGTATTTTAACGAGTAAAGATGACTGTATTTATGCGGGTATTTAACCTAAAATTTAAAGCTGGGAGAATCGCGAGTAATGTTCAAGTCTTCTTGGTAAATAATAACTCAATAAATAATTATTTTATAAAAAGAATCTATTATTGTAAATAAATATTTCAACGGTATGTTGCAAATGCAAAAGCCAAAATACCGTACATTTTTCAGATCGCTACCGATGCGTGACGTCATCCTTTACAAATCGCTGAGAAAAAGCACCTTCACTTTTTATTTATATGTATTTATAATGTAAAAATAGTTAAATGTGAATATTGCTATAGCTCGCTTAATCAACGTTCTTTCGATTTGTTACTGGCTCCAGAGCTAGAATTGGTCCTTACCAGTACCATTGAAAGGAATTTTCCCTCGCAAAGGTTCTTATTTTTTGAGTTATTCAAAAAAAAAATTCTTTCTTGTCGAATTTGAAATTTGACCTTATATTTATTTAAGGTACACTGAGTTGTACTGTTGCATCTCAATTTTCATTAAAAAATATTACCTTATTAACTGAAATTATCAACTTAAGAAAAGAATTTATTTGGCTTCAAAATTTGAAGCTTGAGTACTTACGTCATATGAGTGAAGTACTTCTTTTATGTGGGTTTACATACTGCAGTAATCCACTAATTTTTTCATTTTGAGTATAAAATAATTAAAGTTTCAACTCTGAGAACCCCTAGTTAACGTACCACTAAAATTTGGGGATTAGGGGTTGGCAGTCCCCCCTTTTCGCTTTTGACAAATTCTCCCTACATTTTCTTCTTATTTGCATGCACAGAGCATGGGTGTACAATTTCATGATATATATGTAAAATCTTATATATATATTATATTATAATTATATATATATATATTATATATAATATATTATATTAATATATATATATATATATATATATATATATATATAATATATATATATTATATATATAATATATATATATTATATATATATATATATATATATATATTTTATTATATATATATTATTATATATATATTATATATATATATATATATATATATATAATATAAATATATATATATTATATATAATATATATATATATATATATATTATATATATATATATATATTATACGAGATTTTGGTTCAAATTGAGATATGAGAATTTATGCCTTTCACACCGGCTAACTTATATCTTCCTATTTCCTAAAGTTTTTTTTAAAATCTTATTTTTTTTCCCCAAATGTAACGTAGTAATATGAAGTTTGGAAGCATCCACAACATACTTTTTATTTATAAAACATAATAATTAGATGCAATATAGAATTTCATTTTAATCAAATTCACATTTTCGTGATTGCTTTTCCTCGATGTCCTTCAGTCTTTTAAGTAAATTTTTGAAATGTAGGAGTTTGCAAAGTCACTCTTAACATTTAAATTATAAAATTTGCATAACGTTTTTTGACATCTTCAAAATAAAAGGTCAATCATCGGGTCCTAGCTTGACCTCTTGTTCTCTCACTTTGTAAATCTCAATATTCGCATCTTTTACTTTATCCACAACTTTTAAATTGGTCTCATAATGATCAGAAAATGATTCTTTGGTCCGTTTCTATATTATATATATATATATATATATTATATATTATATATAATATATATATATATATTATATATATATATATATATATATATATATAATATATATTATATATATATATTATATATCTATATATTGGATTAATTTTATTCCTTATTTACTAGGAAATTTATTAATTATTATTCTCTTATGACCTATAAAAAATATCAGGCTTGTAACATGTGAATGATACCAGACACCGCCATTGTTAATTATTAAATAATTTTTCGAACAAACTACATAGTTTCTATTAATGTATTATTTATTTATTACATAGTTTTATTTTGCAATCTGTTGGTATTGTTTTTATATTTTTAATATCAATTAATTAAATTAATGTTTTTCGCTAAAATTACTCTTTGGAAACCGCTTTTGCAGTTTCTTCGTTCACATATAAAAGGTTGAGTCGCTGATCGAGACGGTACTTCTTGTCATAATATGCTGCTTGCTAAGAACTCCTTCCTATTTGCTTAAATACCGAGTTATAACGTTCAGAACTTCATCTACAAGATCATTTTATTTAAATGCAGTATTAAAGTAGTATTTAATGGAGCGAAGCTAGCTCTTAAAGTAGGTTTCAACTTCCCCTACCTTAGGACAAGTTCAAATCAACGATGTCACCTTAATAATTAGGAATATACCAGTCTTTTTTTTTTTTTTTTTTTTTTTTTTTTTTTTTTTTTTTTTTGATGGTATATTGTAACATTGAAAATTTTAACTTCGTTCAAAGTTATTTTTTTTTTATTTTACCTAGGACGTTTTTTAATAAAAGTGAAAGCCTCTGGACATGTTTGTTAGGTCCCATTTCTTTTACAAGTGATATAACTTCCTTCTACCCTTACAGCAAATTAGAAAAGGCTAAAGTGTTTTCTGTGATGGATTAATTCTGATAGGTTCGGTGATTTTATTTGAATTTTATACTCTGATTCTTGACCACTTCAGTTCAAAGTGATTGAGTCTTCTTGTGGTCCCACAAAAATTCAAATAAGGTTCCTGCACCTCTTTTATAGGTTCCGCTAAGAGCTCAATTTAAAGTATGGGAAGGCCTACGATTTGTTACTTGATTCGCCTCTGTTGTGAATCTTTTAACATCTCGCGTTTTCTTATAATTGAGTTCGATTCTTTTTCTAATTAATTCAGATTATTTTTGTCCAGTTTTTGTATCATGAATGATGTATCGAAACTACTATAGTTTTTGGAGTTTTCTGTCATTCTAATTTTTCAACTATCTTTTAAGTGTACCCTTTTGATTAATATATTGTCATGCACATTTGTAAAACAACCTATGATACAATTTTTTCATTTTTTGTTTACAAAAAGAAAAAAAAAGACTTCAAAATCGCACACAAAGAGAAAAGTAACTTTGAACCATGTTTTCTGCAAGATTTCGAAGTCGCGATATTTATATCTATATATCAATGTAAACCATAATCGTACAAATCCGATTTAATTTGATCGATTACCAATGAAATATATTTTAGTCAAAGTATGGATTGTGAGCAACCAAGTTGCATGATTTGATAATTTAGATGGTCAAATTTTAAAGTTAATAGTTGAAAGTTTTTAAAAGTTTGCAAGTAAATTTGAAAGTACAAAATATGAAAGGGAGAATTTTGAAATGTATATAATTAACAATAAAAAAGGGAAAATTATGTTACATTGATAAGTATAAATAAAATTTGAATATAGATCCTTCGTGGGACATTTGGCGTGTAATAGAAAATTTAATGAAAATTTTTTATCTTGCTACATTAACAATTGTTAAAATTCATATTTATAAAGAAATTTTCTGAAAGTTTATATATAAAAATCAATATATATATATATATATATATATATATATATATATATATATATATATATATATATATAAGCATATATATATATATATATTATATATATATATATATATATATATATATATATATATATATATATATATTATATTTAGTATATCATGTTAGGGCGAGATAATGAGATCATTAATCAATTACACCTAGAATTAAATCACTCATACCTCGGGTACGATAATTAATAAGATGGAAGGTGTATTAAATAGATTTTGATGTTATTCTTTTATTAACATTCTTTTTATTTTGTTGTTTTCACACATAATAATAGATAATTTTTATTTGTATAATAAATAAGGAGTGGGTCACAGACCCTTTAAATATATTTTCGTGAATACTTAAATCCCCATATTATATACATTTTATTTTAGAACAGTTTGCAAGGTGGGGCAAATAATATAATGCCATGTTCCTTACTCGATCTCTATCACCGTTCTTTCTAATTAGTATCTTATTATTTCACAGGTGAAGCAACTTAGCGTATCAAATGACACTTAACAAGAGATTTTCTTTATAAGAACATTAATAATAATCTAACACCTTTAATTTTATTACAAAAATAATAAATTTTGTGTGCCCGGGCGATGCCCGGGACACTTGGTAACGGCTCTGATGTCGGGGCCTCACTAACTGGCGTCCTCTCTCCTTTGGCTTCAGATATCGCCGGGAGGAGAAAAGTACTCTTATTGGCTGTTTCAAGTTTAAATAATATACAAAAAGGAATAAACATAGTTATGTGTGTGATTTTATAAGATGTAAGAAAATTTTACCGTACATACTAATACACATAACGATTGGAGCTTTGTTTCTCCTATCATAATAATAATAGCCTTTGCCTCCCAAGAGTTCTAGCTTTATTAATTACAATAAAGATTATAATAGCATTATTTTATATAGTAACTATAATTAGTACTATATATATATATATATATATATATATATATATATATATATATAAAATATATATATATATATATATATATATATATATATATATATATATATATATATATATATAGGCCATGCATCCCGAGAGTTCAGGCATGTAACTAGAAAACTATAACATCTACAGGAAAATAAATAACATTTTTGATTTCAGCAAGTAATTTCATCGAAGAAACTTGAAAAAAAATTATTTTATTGTAATTTTATTAATAACACCTTAAATATTTGTAAAATCTTACACCTGGCGTTGTACGCTTTGATTGACCTTGAAACGTGCATTAGTTCTCGAAAGCAAAAGGTGCCAAATACCACTTTTTTTACGCTTTGGAGAAACATTTTTTTTCTTTTTATATCCTTTTAGGGGGTTGATGCCGACGGAGGGACTAAAGAAGGGGGGACGAAGTCCCCCAGTTTACCCCGGAAGGCCGAGAAAACCCCGACTCTATCCATCGTTCTTGTTTAACCCGAGGGTATTCGATAGTTTTAAAAAAAAATTCAACATTTGGCACCTTTGCCTGCTCTCTCGGAGTAAGCGGCATCTTTGAATTGTCAAAAAACTGTAATTTTTAACAATTTTAGTTTTTTAAAAAGCGTTATTTTTTTTATTTATTTCTAATTTCCGGGGTAAAAATGTCTCCTAATTAATAAAATGATATTTATTTTCGTGTACCTGTTATAGTTTTCTAGTTACATGCCTGAACTCTTCGGGATGCTGACCATATTATGATCATAGATTATGATCTAGAGGTCGTCGAAGCAAGTTGGATTGAGATCAGAAGGAAAGAGAATAATTAGAAGAGAAGGGACAAGCAAAGTATAAGGACAGAAGAACCTAATAAGAGCTCTACTTCCATCTGCCCCTATCACGTTTGCTGGAGTTTTTAACCATGAATTAGCTATCATTTGGACTAGATCAGAATGCCAGTTAAAGGAGTTTGAAAATTTTCGCAAAATGAGAAAAATAATTTACTATTTTTAAAATTCATTTTTGGATTATATATAATAAGTAAATATTATAATTAATAAATAAATAATAATTGGATGTGGAGCGGCATAACTTTCGATATTTGTTCTTTTTTGAAATTTTGGAATTTACTTTAGTCATTTGGCCATATGATAGAGAATTCTGCTTGAACTACTTCACGTATTGGATTTTCGACGCCTCTTGATATTTGCCCAAAGAAGAGGGCCTCATCTATGCAGTTACCAGGAGCAGGAGACTTCTCAGACGGTTTCTTTTTTTAATATAAGAGTCTAGAACTAGTATTTATTATAACTGTATATGAAAGTGAAGTGAGTAACTATCAAGGCTATTGATGTAATGAAATTGCGTGAGAAAATAAATAATAATAGTGAGAATTAATAATATAATATATAATAAAAAATAATAATAATAAATAACTAAATAATAATAATAATAATAATAATAATATAATAATAATATATAATAATATAATAATAAAAATTAATATAATATTAATAATAATATAATAATGATAATGGTGATAATAATGATAGTGATAGTAATGATATTAATAATCATTAAGATTTTTAGTGGATATTTATATATTTCCTAAATATATATTGTGTATAGTGTAATATGGGGAAGTATGTATATGTATTTAATGTTATGTATATATATGTTTTTTTTGTTTTTTTTAAATATATTTATTTATTTATATAAAAGCGCCCGATAGCTCAGTGTTAGAGCACTCGCCAAACAAAGCGAGGGTCCCAGGTTCGCAACTTTGTCGGGTGGGAGAATGTGAGCTATTCTCCCCTTGGGCTTGGCTTCGTCCTGCTCGGACGTTAAATGAGTACACCTCCTCCTTGATTAGGGCTCTGCCCGTGAGTGACGGTGTTTATCTCTGTAAAAAAAAAAAAATAAAAAAAAAAAAAAAAATATATAAAAAAAAAAAAAAAAAAAAAAAAAAAATATATATATATATATATATATATATATATATATATATATATATATATATATATATATTATATTTTTATTATATATATATATATATATATTATATATATATATATATATTATTTATATATATTATATATATATATATATATATATATATATATTATATATAATAATATATTATATATATATATTTATATATATATATTTTCATCTTGTTATCAATTCTAAACACGCGTTTCCCGCATGAAATGGCAGGGTGTGTCAATCGCAGATGTATTTTTACTACTCCTGCGATCGTTCACGGGAAGAGTAAAATGGCAGAAGAAGGTTCCCAGCTTCAAGAGCCATGCGAAGATAATCTTCATATTGACCAACTGCGTTGAAACCTCCACTTTTAGACCAGAAATTATTCATAGCAGCTTCTTTATTTTCAAGTATAAAATTATATTTTT
>JABUQX010010691.1:5000-7500 GCA_015478945.1 Trachelipus rathkii
TATAATAATAATAATAATAATAATAATATATATATATAAATATAATAATAATAATATTAATATAATAATAATATATTATTTAATATTATATTAATTTTATATTAATACCAATTTAATATTAATAATAATAATAATAATAATAATAATAATAATAATAATAATAATAATAATAATAATAATAATAATAATAATAATAATAATAATAATAATAATAATAATAATAATAATAATAATAAATTATTATTATTATTATTAATCATAATTTGATTGATTGAAATATGGCACTCGAATCCAATAATTACGGAGGGTGATTATTTCAATCCCTACATAAAAGATTTAAAAAAAAAAAAAAAAAAAAACTGAGACAGAAAAAATTAAAATTATTTTATAAAAAAACAAATAAAAAATTAAAAATATATTTTAATTAATGGAAAATGAAGTTAATGCATAATGAAATAGGATTAAAGTGCAATTTAAGTCCCTCATTTCTTGTTTTTTGTTTTTTTTAAATTTGCATTTCATGGGCATTACCCTATTTTATTATTTATGATAGGTTAATTAATTTCTGGGAGTTCAGACCCCCTCAACCCCTCCCCCCCATAATCAAAATGCCTATTCCTTCATGTGCTTTACTGGTAAAGCCTGTGTAACACTATTTTCAGTATACTTTATATATCATACTATATATATATATGCTGATCTATATATATATTATATAATATATCTATATATTATATATATATTATATATATATATATATATATATATATATATATTTTCCAAACTATATTTTATTTACATTCGAAAATCAGTATATCGGGATAGGTCGACAATACATATTCCCTAATATACCTGAAGATTATGCGAAAAGAGTAGCTACAGAATCAGGAGTAGACTTTGGTAATGTCAACAGGTTCTAATCCTATTACAAGAGTTAGGGAGGAAGATCTGGCAACCCGAAACAAGTTCATTTGCTTGAAATAACTCCAGAGAGCATTGGAAACCAATGAACGAGAAACGTTATCTTTTTAGATCTAGTGAACTTGCGATCAAATTTAAGAGTATAAAAGGAAGAAAGTGAAATGTTTCTATCGACAGAGTAACGCACTTTGGAAAATATAATATATATATATATTATATATATATATATATATATAATATATATGCATATATATATAGTATATTATATTATGAATATATATATTATATATATATATATATATATATACTGCTGATCTGTTTTTACTTTCCCAGTGGCATTGCATCTTGTAATAATAGATTGGATTTACGTCAGAAGTCTTTTCTTGAATCTCAAAACTTTTTTTTTTTTAAATTAAACTTTAAAATTTAGCTTTAAAGACACCAAAGAAAGTTGGAGAAGAAGACAAAAGTTCTAGTCAAAGTTGTTTAGAATACTCCCTTCTTACCATAAGCTTACCTAGGGGGGCAATGGGGAATGCCCCTCCCCCAGATTGTTAACTGACCCTCCAGAGAATCTTACCTACTCAAATAAAATTTTTAACAAGTTTAATGAAATTCTCAGACAAAGGGGGCATTCCCCCCAAGAAATCTTTCCTTATTGCCCCCAATTCTTACTAATATTATCCTAAATATTTAAATTATTATCATCTGGATATCCATTACCAAAGAAATTTGTAACCCAGAAAATTTTGGTTATTTTTAAGTTTATATTTTTCATATTCTTATTTTGAAGGACTTATTCCTAAGAAATAAAATCAACATAATAAATAATATTTAAAACAAAAAAAGAAAAAAAGAAAAAAAAGCAGTTCAGAATTAAATCCATATTAAGCCACAAATTATAGAATAGGACTACAATGGAATATTCAGGCAGGCATTGGTGTAGAATAAAAAAAAATTTATATATATATATATATATATATATATATATATATATATAGAGTATGGAAAATGATATATATTATATATATTTATATATATATATATATATATATATATATATATTATATATATATATATATATATATTAATATATATATATATATATATATACTATCCTTGTAGCAATTACACTGAAAGTTGGAGAAAAAACGCGTTGACATAATAGCGGACAATAAGAACTTTTGTATTATCTCACGTTAACTATTTAAAAAATAATGCATGGTATCGAAACAATTGGTTAATTTGTTAATAAAAAGCTTGCAACATCTTTTGTAAACCTGCTACATTTATACGAAAAATCAAATAATATATTAATATATATATATATATATATTATAATATATATATATTATATATATATATATAGTTAATATATATAATAATATATTATATATATATATATATATATATTATATATATATATAATTATATATATATATCTCTATATATTTTTTTCTAATATTATATCTTGATATATAAAGTAGCAACCATCACAAGTCTGAATCAAAGGATACCGCAGCTTATTATGGTCACTAAGGGCGGCACCTTTTGATTTTTTTCTTGTTTGGCTATAGTT
>JABUQX010010691.1:25000-27500 GCA_015478945.1 Trachelipus rathkii
TTAATGTCATACCTTTTTAATTTTGCCGTTGTTGGTTCCTAAAAATGCTACAGTGTGGCTGGCAGTAGAAGTTCCTTGTATAGATGTTACAAGTGTTTCTGTCAATCGAAGGCTTGCTTGTCCTACTATTGGAGACGGGCCAGATATTTTTAACCCAACTTCGCAGAAGGATAAAATGTTCCCCGTTGTGCCTTGTCGCGGACACTTTCCATCAAGTATTGGTCCAGAAATATATTCCATGTTTCTGTATTGCATTGAACCGTTAAAACACATATGAATATTTTCATTAAACTTTTCTTCAATATCTTTAACTGAATATACACAAACTGCTGAAGTCTTCTTTGGCTTCGATGTATGACCTTCAGATGGAAGAAATACTGTAATGAGGACAGGAGATCCTGGTGGAAGTCCCATACTCTTGGCCAAATCTGCTCCAGCATTTATTAGTTTGGCATCCTGAATTAAATTGTAATTTACACCATCAACACCAAGGCACTCGAAAGAAATTTCTGTGTAAGAATCGTAATTAGCATCAGAAATGCAAGTTCTGGAAATGCGAGTGATGTATCCGAGTTCTTCCTGACCAGGAAGATGAGATTTCTTTTGAACAGTTAAAAAATAAACATAATCTGAGGCATTGAAACCGTAAACGTATTTAACTAGAAAGTGATCCCGATATTTGACATCAATACGAAGTAAGGAATGTTTAGAAAATGAGTACTGTGCGTATCCCAAATCATAAAGAGACCTGGTTGAAATTGCAGGCACATCATTGCGGTAATAACCAACAGTAGTGAATGTTGTGCCAACGTAAAGGGCATCTGAACTCCCAAGGGTTATCCTTTCAGGCCCTAATGAAGGCAAAAGTAGATGAATGAGGGTCGTTTGCAGCCACAGACTTAGGGATATAGTCAAGGTGTAAAGACAGATTTCCGAGGCGATATTTATCACATGCTCCTTGAGATACAGAACCCGCAAAAGCAACGACAGTAATCTTGCAGAAGGAGCTACACAACGATGAACTTATTATAATTATCGTAGGGTTACTTTTTTAACGTTGTCCTCACAGCCAGAGGCATGACACTCTGGAGAGTCAAGACGAGGGCCTGTAATAACTTGATATACAGGCCTGAGAGTAATTCCCTCTAACTGAAAAAGTCTGTTAACCGCTCCAACGTAAACAATGTCAGTCTTCTTATCAACAGCCAAGTGGGTAAGTATGTGACTTTTATTTGAGGGACTGAATTGAAGGACAACAGAATCGCTCACGTTTGTTCTTACTGTCCCAATTGTAGAGTTCCATATCAAAGAACTGTTGGAGGATGAGGCGAGAGTGTCGAAAAGCCTGCACAATCAAAATACCCACGATGGCCTGAACGTAAAGGCAAAGGCAGCAGGCCGTCCTGGGGGCCGCTCGTGACGTCAAGAAGAGCACCATAGCGGCCCCAGCCCCGTCTCACCGAAGGCTTAACGATTCGTCGTCACACAGCATTCTGTAAAAGAAATATATATATATATATATATATATATATATATATACATATATATATATATATAATATAATATATATATATATATATATATATTATATATATATATAAAAAGATATATATAATATTATATATATATATATATATATATATATATAATATGAAAGTATACATACAAAAGTAATATTAAAAGTGAAATAAAATATCAAGTATAATTTATATAATAACGCTATTGTAATATATCAATTCCTTTATTGCAATAGTTTTTTCCTCATTAAGCTGATAAGGAATGACAGAAGGAACTAATACGAAGACAGATGGAGAATTTCCCCCCACCCGACAGTTCTTATCTTCTTCCGACAATGGATATGCCAAACAGACGCAAAAATAATAATAATAATAATAATAATAATAATAATAATAATAACTAATAATAATAATAAAAAGGTTATATTAATTAGTTAATAATAATAATAATAATAATAATAATAATAATAATAATAATAATAATAATAATAATAATAATAATAATAATAATAATAATAATAATAATAATAATAATAATAATAATAATAATAATAATAATAATAATAATAATAATAAAAATTATTATTAAATTGTAAAATTGACATAAAAATAAAATATTTAGAACATTTTAGTGATGAAATTTAAAACTCAATAAGTTTCTTATATATATATATTATATATATATATAATATATATTATATATATATATATATAGGGAGGATGTAGGTGCATACGAATGTCAGGAGATTTTCCTTAATACAATGGTGGAGGTATCTGAGAGGATCATAGAAACCAAAAGAATATATGGAAAAAAGAAAAGGCAAATGGCGTGGTGGACAGAAAGGGTGCAAGAAGCAGTTAAGGGAAAAATGAAATGGTTTAGAAGATGGATCAAGACAAGAAGAATGGAAGATAGAGAAGCATATATAACGGTGAGAAATGAAACAGAGAGAATAAAAAGAATGGAAAAGGAAAATACATGG
>JABUQX010010691.1:52500-55000 GCA_015478945.1 Trachelipus rathkii
AAGGGTAAAGCTACAAAGAGATACAAATATACATAATGTATAAAAAATGAGTAAATTAAGAAGGCAAATGTAGATAAAGATGAAGGAATTTGATAAGGTCTTGGGTTGTGGGGGAAAGAACATAAAATAATTTTATAAAATTTTTATTATTAATAATAATTTTAATATTTTGCGAATATTTCTAGTGACATGTATGTTCCTGCGGTGCTCCGTAGGGGTTATCATAAGGCGTATACAATTACTTCATATATATAGCATATATATATATATATATATATATATATATATATATTATTATATATATGTTATATATATATATAGTTAAAGATATATATATATATATATATATATACATATATATATATATATATATATATATATATATATATATATATATATATATATATATATATATATATATATATATATATATATATATATATATATATATATATATATATATATATATATAGACATATATGCTAAATATATATATATATATATATAATATATATATATTTATATATATATATATATATATATATATATATATATATATATATATATATATATATATATATATATATATATATATATATATATATATATATATATATATATATATATATATATATATATATATATATATATATATATATATATATATTTTCTCTCACCTTTCTCACCAATCTCCTGTAGATGCATGCATCTGTCAGTTGTTCTGCCAGAAACCTCTCCAACGACTTCTGTCCATCCACATCTCAGACGCCTCCACATCCTGGACGCTCCTTCCTCTCTTCACCATCGCCGCGCTCACGTTGTCGCTCCATCTAACTTTAGGTCTTCCGACACTTCTTCTTCCCTCCGGTATCCATTCTAGATATCTTCTGGGCACTCGTTGTTCCTCCATCCTCTTAACATGTCCGTACCACCGCAGCTGTCCTCTCTCCACAAGCTCCACCACGCTTCTCACGCCTAAATCCGCCCTAATCTCCTCATTTCTCCTCCTGTCTCTTCTTGTCACTCCTCTGATCAGTCGTAACACACGCATCTCGCACGCCTCCAACTTGCTCTTTGCTCTCGTGTTAAGAGCCCATGCTTCATGCCCATACATCAGTATTGGTCTCATTATACTTGTGTATATCACCATCTTGACTCGTCTCGAAATTGCTCTTTCCTTTAACAATGGGAACAACATTGCTACTGTCCCATTAAATTTCCCAATTCTCTTATTTAATTCCAACATTGTGTCGTTTTCCTCACCATAGTGCACCCCCAAGTATTTAAACTGGTCCGTTTGTCTCAGTCTTTCTCCATTCAAACTTACCTCCAGGACATCTCCACCACCTCCGATCAACATCACCTCTGTCTTCCCTCGATTTATCCTCATACCCCTCTCCTCCAACTCCTCTTCCCAAACCTCAAGAAAACTTTGCAGTCTCTCTTGATTTTGTGCAAACAACACCAAGTCATCCGCGTATCCAAACATCTCATTCTCCACTCTGTTCCGCACCGATCTCCCGCAACTGTCCATGTATATAATGAACAGAATTGGAGACAGCACGCTCCCTTGCTTCACCCCCGTTGTGACATCAAACCATTTTCCCTCACCGGACATAGTCTTTACTCTGCACTTACTGTCTACATAAGTGCTTTTTATTGCTTTTAACAATTTCTCAGGTATTCCATACTCTATTCTTCTCAGTTCCCTCCACAATAACTCCCTTGGCACTCTATCAAAAGCCTTTTCTAGGTCTACAAAAGCTGCATATGTTTTTCTATTAAATTCCCAATTCTTTTCACTTATCATCTTTAAAGCGAACACCAGATCTATAGTCGATCTCCCCGGTCTGAAACCATGTTGCCACTCTTCTAGCTTATCTTCCACCACCTCTCTCAGTCTTCTCTCTAATATCCTTTCATAGGTCTTCGCAGGATGTGACATTAATGCAATCCCTCTATAGTTTCCACATTCCGTTTTATCACCTTTTTTATATATGGGGCAGATTGTTGCCCTACTCCATTCACCAGGCACCACCTCATCTCTCCAACACCTGTTCATCAGATTTAACATCCGTCTTGTCCCTTCAACTCCCATTTCCTTCAGCATCTCTGCAACTATTCCATCTTCTCCAGCCGCCTTTCCACTCTTCATACCTCTCAACGCCAACATCATCTCCTCCTCCGTGATCGACCACTCCTCCTCTCCCCTAGGCCCCATCAAATCAGGCTCTCGCAGTCTCTCCTCCGCTAAGTCCTCCACATTGTACAAATCCTCGAAGAATCTCCCCCCCCTCTCGTCATCTCTTTTTTTTACTATTATACTTATATATATATATATATATATATATATATATATATATATATATATATATATATATATATATATATATATATATATATATATATATATATATATATTTATATTATACATATATTATTATTATTATTATGTTATATATATATATATACATATATACATATATATATATTATTATAT
>JABUQX010010691.1:57500-62500 GCA_015478945.1 Trachelipus rathkii
ATGTACATTGGCAGCGTGCTTTGCTACTAATGGAAAACTTCCAGGCATCCGCGATGGGTCTGGCCAGACAGCGGATTTAGTCGTTAGGCCCGTGCAACCCAAGAACCTTTTTCAATGGGTCCCACTGAAAGATCGTGGTTTTTAGAAGACATGACCTTCCTTGGGAGGACAGTTTATATATATATATATATATATATATATATATATATATATATATATATATATATATATATAAGATAAAAAAATATATATATATATATATATATATATATTTATATATATAGGCATACTTGTCGATACACTAAAATCGTAACTGGGTGAGGTTGTATTTCAATAACCTCACAAGACTAGCGTAGTTCCATAACCTCGATAGTTTACTGATCAAAAACTTATATAATAATGTAATTTAATTTACGTTAGGTTAGGGCTGTTAGGTTAGTTAGGTTAGGTTAGGTTAGGTTAGGTTAGGTTAGGCTTGGTTAGGTTAGTTAGGTTAGGTTAGGTACCTCGGTAGTCACAGTACAGTATCTACAAATATGCATATATATATATATATATATATATATATATATATATATATATATATATATATATATATATATACATATATATATATATATATAAAAATATAATTATATATACATACTTATACACACATATATATATATATATATATATATATATATATATATATATATATATATATATATATATATATATATATATATCTATATATATATATATATATATATATATATATATATATATATATATATATATATATATGTATATAATATATAAAAAAAGAAAAATATATATATATATATATATATATATATATATATATATATATATATATATATATATATATATATATATATATATATATATATATATATATATTACTGTGAATATATTTATGTATTCATTGGTGTATATTAAATATGAAAGGAAAAGAGATAACCAAAATAGGCTTGAAGAGGATTTACGATAATTTATGCATACTTAGACAAAATTACATGAAAGAACTAATCTGAAAATTAAAAAGACGAAGTCACTGAAGAGACCCTGCATCAAAAGAGTAATTTTTGCAAGAGGGCAATTAAAGAGGACGTGAAAAACTTTCTTTACAAAGGTTTTTTTTTCTTATTTCAAAGCAAAATAGGTTGAATAAGTTACAAACGTCCTGTAATTATACATAAATTTTCAGACTTCTGCAGAGTTTCACATGAATGTCATGAATTTAAAATACCTTGTGATCGTTCTTTTTTCTTTTTACTTTAAATGCTCTCGAGGAATTGAGCTGAGGTTCACATATAGACCATCAGAGGGAGGGGGGGTAGGGGTAGAGTGGGTGAGGCTGTCGTCTCCTAATGTCATCGACCAGTTAGGAGTCAAGATACTCTGAAACACGATGATAATTCTTGCTTCGGTCAAATAAAGTGAGGAATATATAGGATAGAAAAATGGAAAAATTATCATGGCACCTTATTAATTAAAAAACCTCCTACCGATTTGTCTGAATAGGTGAAAATTTGTAAAATAGGTGAAAATAGTTAAAAAATTATAAAATATTGTTAAAAAAAAATAAAATATTGCTTCGACAAAGAAAATAAAATAAAAATAAAAATAAACATCTAGCATTAAGATTTTCTTGTTGAAATCGGCTTGCGTTCTTATAATTAATAAGGAGGACATGAACCGATGCTTATTTTAATAATTTAATTTGATCTCTCAGTCCACTTAAATACATTTACACTAAAAAATAACAACAAAAACACTAAAAGGAAGTTCCTTGAGACATAAAACATATATTTTTATATCACAAATCATGAGTGTAAAAATCAAGAAATTGGAAAATACTCAGATTATGAAGAAAGGAAAACTCCTCTAAAGGATCTCTATTATTATTATTATTATTATTATTATTATTATTATTATTATTATTATTATTATTATTTTATTATTTTATTATTTATTATTATTTATTATTTTATTTATTATTATTATGGGTGGTTATTATTATTATTATTATTATTATTATTATTATTATTATTATTATTATTATTATTATTATTATTATTATTATTATTATTATTATTATTATTATTATTATTATTATTATTACTTATTATTATTATTATTATTATTATATTTTATATTATTTATTATTAATTATTAATTTGTTTCTATATTATTTTTAATTATTATTGCTATTTATTATTGCTTATTATTTTATTAATATTATTATATTATTATATATTATTTATTATTATTATTATTATACATTATTATTATTATTATTATTATTTATTTATTATTATTTATGGTATTATTATTATTATTTTATTAATATTCCTAAACTCTAAATACAATATTTTTCCTTTGGAGAATAAAACCTCTTCATTGGGTAATTTCATATTACCTTTAACATCGGCAATTTGGATATTTTTAACTCTAATCAGATTTTAAATGTCTTTGAGACATGCAATAAACATAAAAACATTGGGAATTACCTTGAATCGTTTCAATTTCATGTTTAATTTTTAAAGCACGGAAACCTGTTATGAATATTGTTTGTGATTTCTTAAGATACATTTATGGCATTAGTTAGATGGTAAATAAGCTACGTATGGTTCTATGAAATTTCTATATGTATATATATATATGTGTATACTATATTATATATATATTATTATATAATATATTATATATATATATATATATTATATCTATATATATTATATTATTATATATATTTATAATATATATATATTATTATTATATATATATATATATATTATAATATTATAAGGGAGGAATTATTGCTTGCTTAACATGCGGTGCATGCTTAAGGGAAAAATATAAAAGAAAATTTTGATTGTCAGTATACTGTGATTTGAGAATAAAGATATCGATAATAATTCTTCTTATAACGCTTCTATTAGCAATAAATTCAAATTTAAATTTGCATTTTCGAGCAGCCAGCGGGAATAAAATTCTGATAGTCAATGCGATGCTTGCGGGAACTCGAGCGCCCTGCCTTTCTGAGAGTTTAACATGGTAAACAGGTGGGCGACGCATGAGTTCACACACGGCGAAAACAATAGGAAAACTTGCGGAAACTTAACAGCAGCAAATATTTGAGCGAGGGTATTTTTTGACTATTTCTTTAATTTTCATTCATTTCTCTGCTATTCGTTCAAGGTTGCAACATTAGCTATTTCATGGCCAAATTTCACAAATTCAAACAGTAAATTATATACAGTAATTAAGTGTCGAAATTTACATAAAATAAGATATTGATAAATACAGAAAACAATGCGAATATTTTAACTAAATTCTGGAATTAAAAATACAATAAAAATCGAGAAACAGGCTGGTTTGGGGACTCTGTTTCGTAAGAACTTAGTGTCTGTGTAGATGTGGGCGTGCGCATTCTAGTAGGGATGCTTTCCTTTAAAAAAAAGAATTATAAATATTCTGTAAGCTCTGTCGCTGTGCAATAAAATGTTTAATGGTTTTCTTCAGAAGAATATGAGGGTAGAGTATTTTATCCGTTCAAGTGATATCAAGATTTTGGCAAGTAGGAAGCTTAGCATTTCAAATATATATATATATATATTAATATAATATATATATAATATAGATATAATTTTTAGTATATAATATATATTATAATATATATATATATATAACAGTATATATTAGTTTAATATATATATAGTATCATATATACTATATAATATATATATATATATATTTAAATATAGTATAACTATATATATATATATATAATCCTTATCCTTTTTTATGGTGCAGACAAATAAATGTTTTTTTTTTGCTGATATTGTTTAACCTCAGCTTAACTAAAATAATTCTTGTAAATAAAGGTATCAAAAAATAAAAAACAAAGGTAATTATTTAATAATATCGTACTTTTTTACGAATTTTACGTTTGGCAGCGCCAAGACATGGGGACATCTCGGGATTTTTTCTGAAGTACAAAAAATTTTCCACCGAAATTTAAGAGAAACAGTGTTACGGCATTTTAATAATAATATATATATATATACTATATATATATATTATATATATAATATATATAATATAATTATATTATATATATTATTATTATATTTATATTATAGTTATATTTATGGGAATATTATTTTATTATATTAAAAATAGTTTAATTATTTTAATGAGGTTAAAATTTTTAAGATGCTGATCGGTGAAATATATACTATAGTCGTAGATAAAAGAGGAAATCACGTATAAGCTATCAATAATTATATATAGGTATTATAATATAATCATATATATATTTAGTATGATATTACTATATATATATTATATATAATATATACAGTATCTATATACATTATATTAATTATATATATGATGTATATATTATATATTATATTATATACTATATATATATATATATAGTATATATAGTAGTAGATATATATATAGGTTATATATATATATATAAATATAGTATATTATAATATATATATATATTTATACTGTATATTTCTAATTTAAGTCTCCTATCACATTTTATAGCTTATCAATTTACTTAGTATTCCATTTGCCTAACAATAGTCTATTGCTTTACATCAAGTTCGCTTTCAAGTTTCGGAATTTCCCTTCCTTTAGAAAGTGTTGAAGCCCTCTTAACTCTTCTAGCAGGTTATCCCCTTATTAAACGTATGGTTTCTATCGGATTCTGTGACAAACCCAGGAAGGCTCTCTCTCTCTCATCTCTCATCTCTCTCTCTCTCTCTCTCTCTCTCTCTCTCTCTCTCCTTCTTCTCTCTCTCGCTTCTCTTCTCTTCTCTCTCTTCCTCATCTCTCTCTCTCTCTCTCTGCTTCTCTCTCTCTCTCTCTCTCTCGTCGGCTCTCTCTCTTTCTCTCTGCACGCGAGCATATTGAAACTGGTCGATAGAGTCTAATCACAAATTTTGATTTCTCAACATTTTCTTTTTCGTGGT
>JABUQX010010691.1:67500-75925 GCA_015478945.1 Trachelipus rathkii
GTCAGTTACAACATATTTTAGTTCTCAGTCTCATAGTGTATCGTGTGCTTTGGTAGTGAGGTAATATTCATTATATATTGATCACATGGTAAAGCATATGAGCAAGCTTGCTATACCTTTAGTTAGATTCCTTTAATTAGAGTTTCTAACTAATTTAAGTCTTATGGGTTAACTTAAGTATCTGTAGAGTAAACAAACGGAAATCGATTAATCGCAATAAAGAAAAAAACCACCACAATAGTTACATAGGCTTAACGCTTTAAATCAGTCCATTACCTAATAGATTAGAACTCTCCATCATAGTCCTTAATAAGTATTTTGATTACTTATATATATATATTTATATATTATAAATTTTTCGTGCTCCCATAGCTTAAACTTACAACATACTCTAGCTCTATTAATTCACAGATTTTTATAGTGTTTAGAGATATGTTTCAAAACTTGCAATTCTTATAGTGATGAATAGGTCGTCATATAAATTCTTCCAATTCACTGCAGTTATACTTTTTTATTTATTGTGTTCATGTGGTGAAACGCATAACTATGTAATCAATAGTGAGAATAAAATATTAGATAAATATATAAATGCATATGATATCACGTAACTCTCATGATTTTATTATTACACTATTATATGATAGATAATATTCTCTCTATATATTCACTTCGTGCAATTAAAGTGACTCATTTAAATTACAAAATGATGAAGAAAATGATAATCGTGTACATGGAATAATGATAGTATTGATAGAATTACCTTTCTTCGGCTCGTTACCGGTCAATGTGGTGAACTAAAGTCTGACAAGAGGAATTAGGGAATTCTCAGACTCTAGCTCTGTATAAAATTATAGGTGTACACAATATTAGTATTTATTAATAGGTAGGATACAATTTGGGTTGAGATCAATTGTGTCCATTAAAGGAACATCAAATAATTAGGACAGATAAACTACTACAGTAGTTATACTAAGTAACTATATACTTGAATATATATATAATATATTAAATAATTTTTTATATATTATAATATAAATCGCAATATAAAACTAATATAATTATAATCTTTAGATATAATTTATAATATATATTATAATAGTATAATACTAATATAATAATAATAATAAATCATATATAAACTAAATAAATTATAACTAATATAAGTATAATAACCATAATATAAATGAATAAATTAATATATAAATTATCCAAAATAAAATTAATTAATTTAAATTAATTAATAGATATTTTTTTTTTAATATTAATAAATTTAATTTTTAATCTTACATAAATAAATATATATATTAAATTTAATTATATAAATATATATATATAATAATTAAATTAAAATATAAGAATGAATAATAAATAAACTACATTAATAAATAAATATAATAAATAAACAATAATAAATAATCATATATACCCATAATTAATTAATATAAAAATAAAGGAATATAAATAAATAATTAATCTACAAAATAGTATATATCATCAATAGTAAGTGATAAAAAGAATAATACATTAATTAATAAATATATAATGTAAAGATTATTAAATATCAATACAAAATAATAACTAATATAATTAATTAAAAATTATATATTAGTCAATATTTTAATTTTTTCTAAATAATTCTCATACTAGTTTAGAAATTTAAAGGTCAAATTGAAGCTAATAAGAAATATAATTAAATATTGAATTTTATATGAAAAAATATGAAACTCAAATCATTAAATAATTTAATTATATAAATAAATAATTAAATAATACTGAACAAAACACGACTGAATTTTGTCGTTGAATATTTTAAAAATATCGTGTAAAAACATATAATAAATATTATAATAAATAAGATATATAATATAAATTATAAAATAAGAATTATATATTATAGCTATAATATTAAATAACAATAAATTTAATAATAAATAAATCAAAAAAATAAAATTAAAATAAATAAAATAAAATAATAATTAATAGTTAATAAACAAATAAAAATATAAAATAAAAATATAATATTATAAATTTATAAATAATAATAAAAATAATAAATACAATAATATTAAAAAACAACAATAAAATTATTAAAAGTAACAAATTAAATTAATTCATGAGCAACCAAAAATCATTAATATACATTTTATTAAAAGTATAATTAATATATATGAATAATCAAATCCTTAAATATATTTATATAAATATCTATATATATATAATTTCTAATAATATCTTTAATATATCTATATATTTTTATATATATATATAATATAAATATATAATATATTTTGTTCTTTTTCAGATAATTTTATCATTATTTATCAAGGTATGAAAAATAAAGTATCTATTATATTTCAGCTCTTATTATTAATATAATTATTATTATATATCATAATATATATATTATATTATATATAATATTAATATAATATATATTAATATTCTAATATATTTATTGTATATCATATATATATTATTATAATATTTATATTATTATATATTATATATATCATATTATATATAATATTATATATATATAATTTATATATATATATTATTACAATTAATTCTATTAATATCATAATACTTATATATATATATTATTTATATATAATATATATACCTTATTATTATAAATCATATTATATATTATATATTATCTTTAATTATATCATATTCATATAGATTCTATATATTAAATATTTATAAAATATTTAATAAAAGTATTTTATAGACATTGATAATATGTTGAATAATTAAGGTTTCTTGATCTAGAGATTTTGATCAGTTTAAGAAATGATACTTTTTACATTTTTTTATGACCCATTTACAAGTACAGACAGCATTGTCTATTCTCTTGTATAGTATTTTCCACAGAAATGCTTCTTTTGAGTTATGCGTCCCATGCAAGGGTTTTATATTAAATTTATAATGGAAATGAAGAATATTAATTTATAATCGAAAAAAACATAGTTATTAAAGGGTGAATAATATCACACATGGGCCTATAACTGCTATTAGAACTTTCCCACGTACGACCTAATACAATATAATTTATTAAAATTAAGAATATATATTAATTTATACTACATAAGTCGCATTTTGGGCCCCTTCTGAATGTCCCAGTACAAATCCATATTCCATAATAATTCAAATAAATAATATATGAAAAATAATAAATATATTCTAAGAAGCTCTCACATTGTGAGTCCTATCTATATTAAAGACTGTCCTCCAGTCAACCCATCATATAATTAATATTAAGGGATATAATATGTACCATGTTTTACTCTTCTTTATATATATATAATTGGTTAAATGTGAGTGGAATGGGACAGTCCTAGATAGGTCCATGCTGCTTCTGTGCGGCTTCTCTGAATAATATTAATTCTTATTTATTAAATTTAATAGTAGATTGACTGTGTAGGACCATTTCTTAGATAGGTGAGGTACATGTAGTGCTTTTTATTAAATATTATTAATTATTAATTTTATGTTGGTTGTAACTGGGACAGTCTATGTGTTAAGTATAATCTTACCCATGTTGGCTCTTAATATTAAATTATATTTACTACTTAATTAATATTTACATATAATAATTATTAATCATTATTCTTAACTATAATATAGATTTATTGAGTGTGAATGATAAATGCGATCACTTTCTTAGAATTACTAGATTTTATATAGGAATTTCTACGTCTCTTATTATGTGTGATACTCTTTAATTATCTATATTATATTATTAAATATATATATATTCTATATATATATAATATATTAATATATTATTATATATATATATATATATATAATCTATATCATAATATTATATATATATCATATATTATTCCAATATTAATAATATATTATATATAATCTTTTTAAATATTTTATATTTAATATATATGATATATATATATTATAATAATAATATATATATATATATATATATATCCTATATATATATTATTAATATATATATAATTATATTATATTAATATATTAATATTAGTAATTATAATAAATATAATATTATATTTTATTAATTTATATATTATATATATTATACTATTAATTAATATTATTATATATATATATATATATTATATATAATATTATTAATATACTAAAAGTTTCTTTAAATAAAATATAGTAAAGTAAGTAAAACAGAAAACCTTTATGATATAAGAAATAAATGACATTAATACCCCTGAAATATAGCAACCTTTGTTACGTCTTTTGTATTAAAAGGTTCTTTTTATCCAACAAAGATAAACTGTTGAAGATGGAATATTTGTTTAGATATTTGTTAGTATTATTTAAACTTTCCGTTGTCACATATTAGAATTCAGAAATTAAGGGATAAACAATTATTTTTAATTTTTATTTGTAGTTTACGAACGAGGTGTGTATCATAACAAATAGTACTTGAACTCAGCCTTTTGTGCCGTGTTTGTGTATGATTGATTAGTTTATTTTATTTGATAAGATTAGGTTTTCTTCACCCTCACGTTTATTAACTTGTGTTCAAATGGCGTCTGTTCACGAATTTAAATTAGTTATAATTTAAGGTCTAAGGAGACAAAGCATTTTGTGGATAGTGGAATATTAGAGTTTTTATTTTAAGACAAACAGGATTGTAAGATGTTAGGTTGCTTCGATTATAACTCTTCGGCGCAGTTATATACCCTCTAGAATAAGGTGATTCGGTATTGATAAGTTACACGCGAATTGGTAGTCTTATTAGTGTAGTGGGACCGTAGGTGCATGTTATGGCCGAATATCGGTATTGGTCGTAGGGATACTCTAATGGATCATTTTGGCACCTAGGTGAATGTTTATTTTATATATACTCTCAAGGCATACACTACTCACCTTACCTCATCGGTGACCGATTTATTTAAGTGCAGCATTTATCTTTTATTTTTTGTTTTTTTTTTTTCTTTGTATCTTTCTCATTGAGTACCTATATATGACGTACTTATTATATCATTTATTATTTCTATTACTTTTTTCATATAATTATGTCTATTCTATTAATTTCGTATTTATATATTATTATATTTATTTTTTATTTTTTTTTTTTCTCTTTTTGTGATTTGTCTCTCAAATGGAGTCAATATAAGGTTTTATATAAGTCATGTGTGATTTGCTGGTGACTTTGTCACTGTGATAGGATATACCTTGGCCATCTCTGGTTAGATTTTGGGTAGAATTAAGGAGTCTGGGTTCTTTCGCTGATAGAGGGAAATCTGTTCCCGAAATTACCATCGTCTTTAAAATCTGGACGTGTGTACGCGTCTTACAGGGTTGTTTCTAGGGGCTTGAATCAAGTGGGCAAATTTTCACTACTGCTTTAGGCCTCCATCTAGGTCGTGCGTGTTTTTTTGGGTTTTTGGTTATTTTTTACTATAATTATTCTCGGGGGTGGGAGGATTCCGGATCCGCATTCGTAGCAATAGGGGAACCACTGGTGCTGCAATAAGGATAATCCGCCTATAGTATATAGCCTAAGGCCACTATTAGCTAAGGTGTAACTTATCTATAACGTTTTTATACGTTTGTATATAATGTGTAAATTATTATTTTATTATACTTGAAACAACTGAGAGTTCAACGTAGCCACTATCTTAATATGCATTCTTTTTTTGTTTTAAAGTATTTTATTCCCCTTAATCTGTTGTGGTGTAGCTATCCGGGCAGCGCCAACGTCCACACGCTGCTTTTTGATAATATTTAGTTGTAAATAATACTCTTTACAATGCTCCAAAGTTATTTTCTCCGCGATAACAATTTATTTTTCGGGGCCCTTACTTTGATGGAGTTTTTCCGACTACTTATCTTTTCATTTTTTAATTTAAAACAAAGCCCTCTTAGACTAGAGGGTATAGATTTCTCTACTCTGGGTTTACAATTGGGTGCATACAGTGTTGGTTGAAACGCATGTCTTAATACATTTATAGCTAAAGGCTACGCTCGTGGTGTGTCGCTCTTTAATAATGTTATACAGTGGATTTGAGGTTCATCTAGATCGGGCTCTATAGAAAGATTTCAAATTAATTGTAGATACTCTCTGTGATCTTTGAGGATTCTAGTAAATTATGATCGATACTTCTACTTCAGAAAGGGCACTACAACTATGGTGTTTGCGGACCTAGTATTATTTTTATATTGGACACCGTGTTACGGTATCAGAGTTGCTTAAGGACCACTAATTAAATGTTAATTGCATTCGGCTTAATGTGATCAACTACAGTTAATGCAACGACGCACCGATAGCGGGCACGTGGTGTTTGTGTGGTCGTCCTTACATAAAATTAATAATTTGTACTTTTATGTTTTCAAAAATTGACCACGTGTTACCGTACTTTAGCATGCGCACACGCACTCACCGACTATTATATTTATTTCGCAAAGAGCCATCTCTACTCTCATAGCACACTTGGTGGTTTGAGAGCACACTCACCTTTCAAATAATCAAGCATATTGATAAGAATATTATAGTGACTCAAGATTGAATATATTTTCTTTGTCATTAATTTTGTATCTTCTAAAGGGTATTTCAACTGGTGTTCCTAGATGTAAGAATCAGTAAGTTGTACTAGTTGTGGTTATGTTTTACATTCAAGTTCATCTTATAATCTTCACCATTAGATATACAATAATATTAGCATTAAGCTTTATTATTGTTAGGGTTACATACTGTTATCCTGTGTAAATATCCCTTACTATAGTTTACTTAGTTAATATAAATTAGTAAGGTTAGGTTTGACATAGTCATCATTCAGCGCCAAGAAACCATGAAGAGAATTCTTCTTATTTATGATTTGAGATATGATCACTCGAAATATAATTATTGCAAACGATTTAATATACTAGCACGGAAACTCCACTTTTGATAAAAAAATAATATAACTACTAGACTGTCTATGAATATTTTTACAAATTACAGAATACAATACACTACAATTCTAACACACGCTCACTACTCAAAAGTAACTTATCCACACACAACACACACCTAACAAAAACTGCTCAAAAACAATTACATCAATTATTATTACACTTTTACTACTTAAACCTGGGAGTATCCAGTTGAAATTTTTTTTCGGGGGGGGACAAAGTCAAATTAAATCGTTAAATAATAATTTATATATATAGTTAATTATATAGTATATATATATAGTGTATAAGTATGAGGGGAGAGGGGAGGGAGAGGAAGTGATGGAATAGTATTAATGAAGGATATGATAGCGGTTATAGGTATATTGTTCTAAGATGACCGAGATAGAGTAGTATAATACGTATAATTCATTATATACAGGGATTCTTGTATTATAAGACGAGAGAGAGTGATTGAAGTGTAAGATCCTGTGAGTATATATATATATAGAATATAATAGAATAGTGTGCTATTATAATTAGAGTAAGTATAAGTATATGATATATATATATACTTATTATATATTAATATTGTTATATTATTAATATATTAGTATATATAGATATATATATAAGTATAAGGGTATAGTATATAATATATAGTATATTACTATATTATATTTATAATTAATATATATATGATGATTATATATGTATATATATATATAGCTTAATATATATATAGTCTTATAATAATATATATATATAGTAAAGTGGAAAGACAAAATATTAAATTCCTAAGAAAAATTGGAAGAATTTATATGAATTACTAAAAATCATCTTTACCTACATTGTTAAATTTAATCGCCTGACATGAGAGTGAGCGAAGTACGAGATAACATCTTCAATTTTATTTTCAATACTCTATCGATTAAGTAGAGGAGGCAAGTTCCATAATCTATTCATCTCAATTAAAGATACATTTTCTCAGCTAGGTTTTTAAAGAAGTCTAATGGGTTGAAAAGCTCTCTTTTACTGAAGCTTAAAACGGTGTAAAATTGCCAGTAATTTGCAACAAGATCTGTAAATCTCTCGAAATTGTGACTGGCGAACAGAATATATGTGCCATATTTTGCGGTTTTTTGGGACATCATGTGCTGTTGATGCCTATTTAACTGTACAAAGTATCGAATTCTGCTTTTACTAATTTTATGGGTGGTGGGCTTTCGAGATCTTCCTTGTAAAATATTTGACAATCTCTTTATCTTCTAATATGGCTAAACATTACCATCCCGTTCGTATGACAAAATTGCAAGAAAATTGTAAAACAACTTCTCTCCTAATGCTGATAATTAAATCATCCAAAAATGGCGTATAAGTAAATTTGGGATGTGCGATAATAAGTTGTGGGTCGGAAGTAGGAATGTTGGGGTGCTGTATTTTTTGGAATTTGTGTGATCTTCAGCTTGGCAAGCGAATTTACTCACTACTAAACGTTCAGATTTTTTCAGATGCGCCTTACACTTCTTCAAAAAATCAA
>JABUQX010010692.1:0-30000 GCA_015478945.1 Trachelipus rathkii
GCTTCGTTCAGTCTCAGGAATTTGGGTGTTTAACCGTTTCGCATTTATCGTGAAACGCTTTCGGTTTTCGTGCCCCGCTTCATAAATACCAGCCTTTTTATATAAATAAAGCATATATATAACATATATAACTATTCTCATTCTTAACCTTATATATATATATATAGCCCAGCCCATGCCTTGCTGCTGCCTGCTGCTCCCTGCTGCCTGCCTTGCTGCTGCCCACCTCTGCCGCCTTATATGCTTATATTATCTTTCATAGGCATAATTTAAGATTGTGATCAGTAGAAAATTTTGCGAGTAGAAGTTTAAAGCTAATTTAGTCAACTATATATATATATATAATAACTATATATATATATATATGCTATAACTGTATATATATATATATATATATATATATATATATAACATATATTATATATATATATATATATAACATATGCTCTTTGCTCTTCTTGCTATGCTATATATATGAGAAAATCTATTTATTGACCTTTTACGGTACTCGTTACCCCCAAAAAAATAGTACAGGTACAGGTTATCTCTATGGACCATAAATAGATAATCTAGTTTAGGGGATTTGTTAATTTAGGTTATATATATATATATATATATATATATATATATATATATATATATATATATATATATATATATATTCTTCTTTTTTGTGTCATACAAATATACATATATTTATACATGATGTCAATACTCTTTTATACTATATATATATATATATATATATATATATATATATATATATATATATATTTATATATATATATATATATATATATAACTGCATATGCTCTGCCCTGTAATATACTCTATAATATATATATATATACAGTATATATACTTATATATATATATATATATATATACTATATATATATATATATATATATATATACTACTATATATATATATAATATGTAAAGTTATACACGGCAAAATAGAGGGCTCGAGCCGACGGGAACAGAGGGGGTGGGACGTTATCCATACTCCCTAGGGTAAAAATTAGAGGGTTCGGAAATAAAAAAAAGTCAATAGCTATACTTTCTCATATATATATATATTATAATGATAATATATATATATATATATATATATATTAACTATATATATATGTATATGTATATATATATATAATAACTTAATATATATATATACTATTATATATATATATAATAATATATATATATTATATATATATATATATATAGCAACAATAATAAACAACGCTTAGCATATATATATATATATATATCAACTAACTGCTATAACAATAACCTTATATATATATATATGTAATAATATATATATAATCGGGATTTCTAAGAGCGATCATGTGACTACAGAGGAACAGCAGCACCTACGAGTAAAACAGCAATTATACATTTGGAATGAGCGTAAAATTTTAAGGAGGGGTTTTTAATTTATTTTTATTTATTTATTTTTTTTTTTTTTTTGCATTTATTCGTCTTAAATATTTTTTAAAAATTCCCCTTTAGGGGGCTCAGCCTACCAGGGGACGAAGTCCCCCTCTTCGTTCATCCACCGGGAGGCCGAGAGATTCCGACTCACTGCCATCTTTGCGGTTTACCCTATGGTATTCCTTTAGTTAAAAAATGAACAAAGTGTAAAGGGAAGTAAAATTATTCTTTTTTTAACTAAAGAATACCATAGGGTAAACCACCAAAGATGAGGAGTCGGGGTCTCTAGGCCTCCCGGTGTACGATGGATTGACTTCGTCCCCCTCTGTCTCTTGTCGGCTCGAGCCCCCTAAATGGAAGGAAAATAAATTTTTAAATATTTCCCACGAATAAAAGAAAAAAATTAAAAAATAAAAAACCCTCCTTAAAATTTTCCGTTGATCCAAATATATAATTTGTTTACTGTAGGTGCTGCCGTTCTCGAGTTACATGTCAGCTTTAAACACTCTGACCATATATATATATATATATATATATATATATATATATATAACCTTATATATATATATATATATATATATATACTTATATATATATATATAACTAGCAACAACATATATATATACTGCTCTTTATCTTTCTTCTTATTGCTATCTTCTTTATATATATATATATATATATATATATAATAACATGTATATATATATATATCTATGTATATAATATATATTATATATATATGTATATATGTAATAATAATAACCAATAACTTAGTAACAGCCTTAGCAACCAGCCATATATCATATCTGGCTTTAATATATAATAATATGTATGTATAATAACCTTATATAATAGTATTATCTTATAATATACTTTACATCGCATATGTAGCAATATTATATATATATATATATATATATACATGGATTTGTGAGCCCTAAATATTCTTAATAATAATATATATATATAATATATATATTAATAATAATAATAACCAATAACCAATAATAATATATATATATGTAACTATATATAACTATGCTTAATATATGTATATCATGTTACTCCAGAATTTTTTATGCGGGAAAAATGATATAAAATAAGAAGGACTTTAAATAAAATTTAAAGAAAATAAATAAACTATTTCTAGAATTTCACCATATTTAAGTTTGCTACGTTCAAATAATAGGTAACAGTTAGATAGGCAACTTTCAGATAATTTAATTACAGAATTCTCATTTAATAACGATTTTCTTAGATCTTCAAATTTCATTGTTAAGTAAATGAGTAACAACTAATTATATCAATAACAAAACCCCAACACGTCGATGCTTACATAAAACTATTATCTTAATAATTCCATTGGTTAAAAAATCCCGTCATGCATTCATTTCAGCTATACGTAGAAAATAACAGAGCTGAGATTAAATTTCTATAAATGCCATATATATATATATATATATATATATATATATATATATATATATATATATATATATATATATATATATAATTTTTTTTTTATATTTTTATATATATATATATTTGTATATATAATAATATATAGAAGGCTTATATAAAATCTTATATTGTAATGCCCCTCACATTATATAGGTGAAACTAATAATTTTATCAGAAGACTCGGTCAACATAAACACGATCTAACATCCGACTCTCAAAATTCTGCTCTCACCTCACATAGATCTAGTCTCAATCACAACATTAACATAAAAGATACGTGCCCAATCTTAGAGGTACTAGACCCCACCAAACGTAAACTCCTAGAATCACTATGCATACAGAACCTTCCCAATTTTAACCTACAAAAGGAGAATATACGTTCAATCCCACACTAAACAACATTCTTACCACCACACCATTTTTCAAAAATATAAAAGCAAAATTTATTTAAATTTAAACTACTTTTCAAATTTCAACTGTTTTACATAATCTTACAAAATTTTAATAATTTTATTTAGTCTTCAAATAAAAATCGTCTGAGGAGGGTCCAGAAAATTAAGGCTTACGAAAATTAACATCTTATGAAGACTCTTGTAAAAAACTTTTTAATAAATATATAAATAAGGCCTTCTATTATAATACGTACCAAACTTGGCGAAAAATTGCTTTGATTATATACTATATATATATATATATATATATATATATATATATATTGGAATTAATAACACCAACAACTATATATATATATATATATATATATATATATATATATATAACCAATATATACCAATAATATATATACTCTATATTCTTCATGTATATATATATATATATATATATATATATATATATAAGGGCGACTGGGGCTAACCCAACGGTAGTTTCCTTACTGATTTGAATTACTCTTGATCCAGCATTGGCATCTAATGCGCCTAAAAAAGCAAGATCCTGGGCTCTAGGAGAACGAGTTTTGAGGGCCTAATGGGAGAAGATACTTGGATTATGCTGATAGGGCGAAAACTTACCTGAGTGTTTAGCGCTCGAGGACTGGCGTTAAACCAGTGCGCCAAGAAACGGCCTTCTTGAAGGTGCCTAGGATTAAAAGTTTCGGACCAGAAAGAGAAGACATTGGACCTAATGATGTACAAAATCTTTCTGGGGTTATTTATAGATTATATAAATATATATATATATATATATATATATATATATATATATATATATATATATATATATAACATATATGCTGCTACTAACTACTGCTTACCGCTTATAGTTATATATATATATATATATATATATATATTATTATAGTTGTTATATTGTTATATTGTTATATTGTTATATTGTCATATATTATTTTAATAAAATGTATATTTTTTAGTTGATTACGATTATATATGTCCTAGAGGAAAGGATCTGGGAATTTAATTACTGTCACAAATAATAACTTAAAATATTAATAATAATAATAATAATAATAATAATAATAATAATAATAATAATAATAATAATAATAATAATAATAATAATAATAATAATAATAATAATAATAATAATAATAATAATAATTGTAATAGTATTAGTAGTAGTAGTGGTAGGACTTAGATCATCTCAAATGAGAGATATATCTCCAATCTTAGAAGAATTCATATTGCTTTTTATAATAATATGATTTGAGTCTCATATTCTCACTAATGCATTTATTTACATAGGGGACGTAAACACTATATATATATATATATATATATATATATATATATATATATATATATATATATATATTATAACCTTAATATATATATATATATATATATATATATATAGAAAAAGATATATTTTGTGCGAAGCTCAAAAAAACCTATACTTCCATACATTTTAATATATAATTAAATAAATATCTACTATATAAATCGATTGATTTTTATATAAATATAAATATATATAATAATAACTGCTATATATATATATATATAAATATATATACTTGCTATATATGTATATACACTCATGTATATATATATATAACCAACCCATGTATATATATATATATATATATATATATATATATATATATATATATATAAAATATGTATAACATACATATAAATTTCCATACTTATATATCTTATATATATATATATATAAATAAATAAATAAATAATAATATGTATATATATATATGTATATATATATATATATATATAATATGTATATATATAACTTTATATTATATATATATAATAACAATAACAATATGCTATATATATATATATATATATATATATATATATATATATATATATATATATATATATATATATATATATATATATATATATATAACATTATATATATATATATATATATATATATATATAATAACATATATATATATATATATATATATATATATATATATATATATATATATATATATATATATATATATATATATATATATATATATATATATATATATCGAATAGCTCACCGCAAGAGCTCTTACAAATAAATGCTCCAAGATTCTAATCCTGAGCAATGTTACCTCCCCCTGCACCAGATGTCACATTTCCCAGGACACAATGGAGCACCTCCTTCTGGGGTGCTCCGCTCTCGACGCCCCCCGTGCCGACTTCTCTATATCTTCCCTTCTCGACCTGGTCCACCGCACACCACGGCACATCGGCACGCGCGACTGGCATTTACCCTAGAACACATTCATTGAACGGTCGACGATTAGTCAAAGGTGTTTTTTACGGACGAGTCGAGAGTGTCTCTGTACTCCTCGGACAGGCGTGCTAGAGTATACTGACGACCGACGACTGACGACCGACGGAGAGGTTCACGCGCAATGCAATGTGTTGCAGGTGTCGCCGTCTGCGAGTGATTGTGGTTATATGGTCACTAAGGGGGAGGCATCTCTTTATCAGGGCCACACTACGGAGCTGCCCATCTTCGATGGAGGAACTCCTACAGTCTTCAGATATATGCTTGTATTTTTTGTCGAAAGAGTGCGAGACCCTTTGGCTGCACCTTGGCCACACACTCTATCAACCTTTGGTCTGGGGAGGAATCCATCATGTTATTGTCATTGTCCAATAAAGTGTCTTCGCGTTCTCCAACAGCACTTTTCTGCCCACCGATCAACGATTCTGTAGGTGGTGCGTTAATTTTGCTGAGTAGTATATATATATATATATGCCCACTGTATATACACACCTGCCTATAACTCATATATATACACTGCTGCCACTTATATATATATATATCTATATATATATATATATATATATATATATATATATATATATATATATCAGAACATCCTCAGCCATGTGTCGTGCCTTATGCCTACATCTGTGACCCTTATCCTAATGCATGATGACAATCCAAGATACACAAGCCCAATGTGTGAAAACTACCTGAGGACGGTATAAATTACGGCGTTGGAGTGGCCGGCATATAGTCTGGACCTCAACCCAATCGAACATTTGTAAGATATCCTGAAAACGTCGGATCCGACAGCTGAAACCCCCTCCACCCTCCCGGACCTGCGACAGGCACTTCACGACGCATGGAATCAAATCACTGTCCAGGACATTCGCCCACTTATCGAGAGCATGCTAGGATGGTGTCAGGCTGTCATCCGTACCAGAGAAGGTCATACACGATATTGAGACAGACCCAACAACCCCCGGCCGTCGCCGTACGTACCAACGTTGTGTGTTTGCAGCGCCGAACCCTACTGCCGAGACCCATTGGCTGCATCTGTGGATTTACACACTCTATCTACCTACGGTTCTGGAAGAAATCCACCTATTGTCATTGTCCAATAAAGTGTCTTCGCGTTCTTCAACCTTTTCTACCCTTCCTTCGCCACGTAGCTTTGTGGTGCGTTAATTTTGACCAGTAGTATATATCGAATATGCCTTATATATATATATATATATATATATATATATATATATACTATACTATATATATATATATATATATATATATATATATATATATATATATATATATATATATATATATGCAAGTTTTCATAAAATACTTGTACTTGTACTTGTACTTGATACCATGTACTTGTACTTGTACTTGTACTTGAACAAATTCTAGAGTACTTGTACTTGAACAATTTTAGAGTACTTGTACTTGTACTTGACAAAATGTACTTGAACCCAAGTCATATATATATATATAAAAATATATATATATACACAAGCAATATATATATATATATATATATATATATATATATATATATATATATATATATATATATATATATATATATATATATATATATATATATATATATAGATATATATATATATATATATATATATATATATATATATATATATATATATATATATATATATATATATATATATATATATATATATATATAACACCTATATTTTATCAAGAAAACATATATGCATATCTGTTTACAGTTAGGTTTTTCTTAACGCTTATTACATAAATATTAAAAATCAGATACTTAAATATTTATAAATATTAGTTCATTTCATGGGCAATATGTAAACAAATAGGTTCTTCTTCTTCTTCTTCTTCTTCTTCTTCTTCTTCTTCTTCTTCTTCTTCTTCTTCTTCTTCTTCTTCTTCTTCTCTTTTCTTTTCTTTTCTTCTTTTTTCTTCATTTTTTTCTTTTTCTTCTTTTTTCTTCTTCTTCTTCTTTGACGATGATTTTTAATGTCTTTAAAAGAAGGAATAGTTCCTTATGACTTCAAACTTGCTAATATAACATAATATAAGTAAATAATTTAAAAAAAAGGAGATCGTAAGATCCCGAATAGCTACAGAAAAATTAGCTTGACTTCTATAGTTGGAAAATTTTTGAAGCAATACTAACTAATAGATTAGCTTCACCTCTTGAAGATCATGGATTGCTCAAGAATTCCCAACACGGTTTTAGAGTAAATAGATCATGCTCAGTTAATTTACTAGAATTTTTAATGTGGTTATTAAAGATGTTGATAACTATAAATCTGTTGATGTGATTTACTTAGACTTTCAAAAGGCATTTGATACCGTCCCTCGTCAAAGGTTATTGGAAAAGCTAAAAGCTCATGATATTCGAGGAAGACTTTCAAATTGGATTCAAAATTGGTTATCGGATCGACGATAACGAGTCGTTATCAATGGTAAATACTCAGATTGGGCAAATGTTATTAGTGGTGCACCCCAAGGACCTGTCCTGGGTCCAATACTGTTCATTATATATGTAAATGACATCGATGATAATATTTTAGGCAATATTTCAAAATTTACTGATGATACAAAACTTGGAAATCGCATAATATGTAATAAAGATTATCAATTTCTCCAAAGCTATTTGAACCTGATTGTAAATTGGTCAAAAACAAGGCAAAGGAAATTTAATACCGATAAATGTAAGGTTATATATTTTGGGAGTAGGAACAATGAATATGATTACAAAATAGATGGTTCAGTTATCAAAGTTGTCAGTGAGGAAAAGGATCTCGGAGTATTAATTAATAATGATTTAAAGTATGCGAGACAATATGCTGAAGCTGTTAAAAAAGCAAATAAAGCTCTAGGATTTATTGCCAGAAACTTCGAATATAAATCTAAATTTATAATACTTCCTCTTTACAAAACATTAGTTAAACCTCATATGGAATACGCAGTGCAGTTTTGGAGTTCATACCTCAAAAAAGTCAGAAAAAATTGAAAGAATTCAAAGAAGGTCAACCAAATTAATTCCGGAATTGAGAGGTCAATCATACGAGCAACGACTACGTCAATTAAATATTCATTCTTTAGAGACAAGAAGATTGAGAGGAAAATAATAGAAGTTTTCAAAATACTAAATAAATTTGACAATGTCGATTTCAGGCAATTCTTTAGATATGATTTTAATGATGTAACACGAAGTAATGGACATAAACTTTGTTACCCTTCTGTATGTAAGACTATCCATATCTTCAAATAAGGCATTAAAAATTCTTGATTGAAATGGTTGAAATTTAGTAAAATTGATGATCGTCTTTCGTCTTCGTCGTCGGTCTTTCGTCAAAAATTGTATTTAAAGTAACTGAAATTCTTTTCGCTACTTTTGCATATCTGTGAAGAATGCAGTGGTTATTTTTTTCGCAGAACCCAACTTTGAGAACCACCGTTGTAGTTCATAGTCTATATTATATCTATTTCGAAATGCAAGTTCATTTAACATTTAGGCTAACAGTCCCATTTATATTTCATATTTATTCATTCAATATTATAAAATAAGCAGGAATAATTCACTATTGTTCTCCTGTTTTCCTAACTATTTATTTATGTATTTATTTATTTATTATAAAATAAACATAAAAATCTGTCACTTTTCTCTTTTTACAAACTTTTATTTTTTTATTTAAATTTATTTCAATGTTTGAATATTATGATGCAAAAAAGAAAAAAAAACAGTTGTTCTTCATATGTTTAGGCATAATCTTGACCTTTCCTCTTCAAACACATTTCCTGTTTCAGAAATCCTATCTAAATATCTTGCTGAGCCAGAAACTTCAAGCAGTCTCCTTGTTATAAATGTGATGTAAGGAAACTTTTCTTTCTCTTTTTTCTTTCTCTTCTGTAGCCTTTGGAGAAACTTATTTTCCCTTTAAATATTTTTCCTATTATGTAATAAGATCTTCCGTTGGTTTTCGTATTTTATTTTACATTATTTCTCTTTTTGGTTTCCTTCTCACATACTTTATCTACTTCAGTATCATAACTTAAAAATCTTTCTGAGATGGTAGATCTTAGATCAGTTAAATGTGTTTACGTTGGTATCTGGGTGTTGTTCTCAGGGTTTCTACCTGGAGAATAATTTCTTGAGGTCGAGGAGGATATCTGTTTCACATTCTCAAAGCACTCGTCAATATCGCTAAATTTACTCCTTACTGACTCTTTCATTTCCTCGAAGTCTTTTATTTAACACTTTGAGAAAAAATATTTTTCTAATATCGTAAATCAACAATTGTGCATACATGTGCATGGCTATCAAAATAATAAATCTATCTTCCAAATCACTGCTCTTCAAAAAAAGGTTTCTTCAATGCCTTCTTCAGTACTGGTTTCGTTGTTTTTACGCCATCATTCTCATTACCAATTTATGAGGAAAATATCTAATACTCTCACATGAGTTATTACAGAACACAGCATTGATTTAAACCAACTTAATACTTACTACATTGATTATAAAAAAAAAATGGGTGAAATAATGCCAAAACTTTCTCAAGCAACTGACAGTCATTTTCAGTAAGGAAAGGGATAACAGGATGGTCAGATATATTTTGAGTTGTGAAGCTCTCTTAAACTTTTCTATGCGGTCCAGTATCAGATATATGCCCAGCGGGTTGGAACAGTAGAAATAATAATAATAATAATAATAATAATAATAATAATAATAATAATAATAATAATAATAATAATAATAATAATAATAATAATAATAATAATAATAATAATAATAATAATAATAATAATAATAATAATAATAATCATAATTTAGCATGTTCATAATAATAATAATAATAATAATAATAATAATAATAATAATATAATAATAATAATAATAATAATAATAATAATAATAATAATCATAATTTAGCATGTTCATAATACTAAAAGTGATATATATATATATATATATATATATATATATATATCTTTATATACCTTGTATATGCTTAGCATGTATAGCTTTGACTATGTAACGTATATATATTTCTTTAACCTTTCATTCTTATTTATATATATATAAATTATTTCTGTAACTATACTTTATATATGTCATCTACCTTTTAATATATATATATATATATATATATATATATTTGCTATAAACTAATAATATATATATTTATGTTTGAATCTTATATATATATATATCTAATAAATAATATATATATATATATAATAATAACTATATAATAACATATATATAAACATAATATATATCAAATTCTAAGCCAGGATCTTTATTCAAGGATCCGATGCCTCTAGTATCATATATATGCTTAATATATAACCTTATATATATATATATATATATATATATATATATATACTTAATAACCATATATGTAACTGCTATATATATATAACCAACGCCTGCGCCAGCCCAATAATATCATAAACACTTTACACATATATATATGTAACATAACCTTCCCTATACTGCTGCTGCTAACATAATATATATAGCATATACTATATATTTAACTGCTGCTATTCTTTATACATATAGCAACTTATACATATATATATATATATATGTATAACAATATTAAAAATATAATATGTATATATATATATTATATCATATATATATATATATATATATATATATATGTATGTTTATATATATATATAATAATATATATGTACAACAACAACATAATATGTATTAACTTATAATATGTATATATAATATATCATATGTAATAATACTAATAATATAAATATATAATAATAATATGTATAATAATAATATATTATATATATAATATAATAATAATATAATATAATATAACTATTTATATGCTCTTTTAATATGTATACCAACAACAATATGTAATATGGAAATAATAACTTAATATATATAATATGTATAGCCTTAACTAACATAACATATTGTATATATATATAACTCTTATATATATAGCTGTATATATGCTGCTATATATATATATATATATATATATAACAATATATAGCATGTATAGATAATAATAATATATACGCTAATATGTATATATAGCAATAATATATGTAACAATATTAATAATATAACGAACAGTATATATGTATATATATTTATGCTAACAGCAACAGCCAGTAACCTTAACAACAACAACAACAACCCAGCAACAATATATAATATGTATATAACCCAGCAATATATATATATATATATATGTAACCAATATATATAACGTAATCTGTATGTAGTATGCAATAACCTTGGCATAACCATGTATACTATATATCTTCTTATGCTTCTTCTTCAGCATATAGCACTTGCAGCTGCCTTCTTCAACAGCTGGCTAGCTGTAACTGTAGCCAGCATAACTATAGATATGCCAGCTGTACAGCAGCTGTTGTAGCACTGTAACATATGTAGCATATGTATGCAGCCTTAGCCAGCAGCCAGCTGCTCGCTGCATATGTATGCTAACTGCTATAACCAACTAGCAACAGCAACATGTATGTATAGATGTAGCAACAGCAGCAACCCATGTAATAATATATGTATATATATATAATATAGCATATATCTTTAACTATGCTGCTATATATATATATATTTCTCCTTCCTGTCTTTCCACTAGATGTGAGACTGGGGTGCGTAACATACACGGAAAATAGGACAATTTAGTAGAAGACCGTGACATAAGTCAAGAGGAAAGCCGCCATTCCACCTTACCAACCCCTCCATACCCTTACTTGAGAGCTCGTCGCAGTCTAAAATATCCATCCTAGGGCTTCACAAGACCGCGATGGACCTTTACTATAATATCTCATCAATGTGTGGGTTCATCCCTGGGTCATGCCTATAACCATACCCTCTCACAAAACCCCACTATTTACAGCTATTATTTCTTTTCGCCTCTGCCAAATTCAAATCCCTTTACTTTCTTAATGCACTTTTTTTTGGTTCCCCAGCCGGTCGATTCCCAGCACACTCACCACTATACATCCCCTTAAGCAACCGACTATCATTCATCCTTTCCATATGACCAAACCATTCCAATACACTCTTGTTTATTCTCTCATATACGCCTTTATTCACGCCACACAATTCTCTAAAAGGTTCATTCCTCATTTCATTAATTCTTCTCCTACTTAACACGCTCCTAAGATTACCCATCTTAACACATTTCACCTTAGATCTATACCTCTTAAACTATTCCATAGTTTCACTACTATACATTAAACCTATCTACCCCTACATCTTGCAAAACAATGGCTCACTCAAGATTTAGTCCCTTTTCATTCGAAGAGGATTTAATTGCACCAGTCACCTTCCGGCCATTCGCAACTTTCCTACTACACTCTGCATCATCCGTTCCCTTCTCACCCAGCACATATATTCTAAATATTTAAATTCCGAAACTTGTATCCATTGCTAACCATCCAATATTGCTTCTTACCGCGGACTCACCTCATCCACCAACTTCACCTTACTCATATCTACATTTACTTTCAAACCACTCCCTTTACACCCTGCCAAACCACTCTTCCAATCCTCTCAAACTTTCTTCAGATCCGCGTACAATAAGCGGGGCACCCTACAGTCCTACACCACCTTCCATTCTCTATCAGTCTATCACCTTCCCCTACCGCCCCTACCGCCCCTACCTTTAATTTTTTAATCACACCCATCCAAATTCAAATTAAATAACCATGAACACACACACACACACACACACACACACACACACACAACACACACACACACAACATAGCACACATACTATATAAAATATACTATATAAAATATATTAATATATACATATATACTATATATATAATAGTATAGTATAGTATATTATATTTATATATAGATATAGATATTATAGTAATACATATATATATATTATATATATATTAAGATCTATATAAATAGTTATATATCTATAATTATATTATACTATATTATATATATATTATATATATATAATATAGTTATATCATATATACTTGTATTATATGTGGTGGAGACCAAGTGACGAGGGCATGAATAATTATGGTCACTTGACCTCCAGAAGAAAAAGTAATTAGTATTAACAAAATTAATATAAAATAAGTTAGAACCGTGAGAAAAGTAAAAAGAAATTATGTAATATCTACCTGGAGGAGATATGTAGAAGAGCTAATCAAGCTTTATTCTACTGGCAGGGTACAGGAAAGAGGGACCACCCGCTTGTTCCAAATGCTCCTGGTTTGTGTCCAAGTAAAGAATAGATCACTTTTTAAATTAGGTAGAAGAGGAGAATGAAAAAGAAGTAAAAGGATAGGTTTATTTATCATACATACTATCAAAAGTAGTAGAGTTAAGGTTAATGTACATTCATCATGTATCCGGGAACTAGGGGGATAACTTTAACCTTATTTACTTATTTCTAATTATAATTGTAATTATAAATAAATGAATTAAATACAAATGATTACGGGGGTGGGAACCCACAACTGGTAACTAAATTGTTATAACTAATGTCAGAAGAACTGACTTTAATATTAATGATTCTGGGAATTTATCCAGAATATTAATGGGTCTGGGAAGTTATCCAGACTTGATTAATGGGTCTGGGAAGTTATCCAGACTTAATAGATTTTTAACTATTATGATTAATCTTGTGAGATCTATAATGAAGACTCAAAACAAAGATAAAGACTTCTGGAGAGTTGACCTAAGGTTAATACCAATAGATCCAGAATTAAGACTTCTGAAGAGGGTTTTGGCCTAGCTTTGAGTCAACACAAAAAAAACAAAACAAAGATGATTCTGGTGAGGTAAATGAACCTCAATAATCAGACCGAAAAATAAGACTGAGTCGGGACCAATCTAGGACCTAAAAATAAGATTTCGGGAAACTGTCTTGAATGATGATCAAGACAAAACTGGAAAATAAGACCCTGTAAAAATGATTACAGGAATTAGCTTTAGAAAGTTAAAAAGTTAAGATATTGAAGTTATTTAAACATGTACCATTAATTGAAGAATTAAAGTAAGATACTATGCTATTAAATTAAGAGAGAGATCTTACCCTAACGATAAGAACGTCTGAGAGGGGTCTTGTAGAATATGTGTCGAGAAGGGACGTTCTTGATGAAAATCAACCTTGGAAGGGACTGGGAGAATATCGATCCTATTATGTAAGTGTTGTTCCCTAAATTCATGGGTACATCAACATCAATGATTTGATGGAAATATCATCATCCATACTTTGGTAAGTATACTTTTATTAAGCTTTAACAAGCTTTTTTGAACTGGGTTGTTAAGGTTATAATTATATATTACAAATACATGGGAATGTCTACTGTAAGAAAGAAATACTGTTTTAGTCATCCATTTAAATTAAGGGTGTAAAGTATAAACATGAAAAAAATAATTTATATGATGCAGTAACCTTAACAATAATGGGCTTCTTATTCCGGATAATTTATTAGTTTCCATAATTGCACATATTTTTTTCCATTTTACCCAGATATACATTCTAATTATTATACAACTAAGTGAATTTTTACCTGGACTCCACAATTACCTCTACACACTTCCCCACTAAGCCTATAAAACCCCACCTTACTTTCGAAGGCATGATAAATAACAGAGCATAAACTTAGTTTTCCGAGGGATAGTTAGAGGATGATTTGGTATATTGGGAGTCAGGTGCCTAAGTACAATAAACACCACTACAATCATTAGAATGAATATTAGTATGTAGGTTCTACTATTAGTAAGTTATACCTTACAAACCATACAATTAATTGGAATAAGATAGGATAGGTACAGTAAGTAGGAAAATAAGAATTAGAAAAGCAATGGACCTTCTTAGGAGAGGGGATGGGAAATGCAAAACAATAAATTAGTAATTTGGCATTGATACATATTATATAATATTTTTCGTCAAGCTATCAGTTAAATTTAAGAATTATTAATTAGCAATATAAAATAAAACATTTAATCAATTTGTTTTAATACATAATTCATTATTAACTTAAATTAGATGATACTTGGTTGTAAGCCTAATATTATTTTTAAATATTTGCGATATTCCCCCAAAAGTAAATGGGATTATTGGGAATTTATTTGCTTTAAGAGCATTAGATAAATATATTAATATAACTCAAAACTGAATAAGTGTACCCTGACGATTATTTCAGTAACATTATCCACCCGATGCTTTCGGTTGTGTTTTGAGAACTTCGGATGAAAGCGGGCATGACGCTGGATTGTATTCCAGAGAAGGATCATCTGAATATGAAACTGAGCCTCCTCCTACTCCCTTGCAACATCGTCATAAACCCATGACCATGAGTCAAGGTTTGGAGGAAAATATATGTATGGCTATATAAGTTGCAATATAATGCTTGAATAGACATACTATATATTTTACTCTGTATATATAAATATATATACCGCAAAAAATCAGGCGAACCTAGAGCTAGGAGTAGTTACTCATATGAGAGCAATACCCTAGTACTTCAGGAATATAAAAATACAACGCAGTTTTTACGTTTTCTGTGTTATGGGATTAGGAATTAAAGGGCTTTTCTGACCATGGTTGGTGTGAGGCTGATTTATATCTTTTACGATACACTCGAAATGGTTGCCGAGTCTTTTAATCAGTCTTCTCAATGTTAGATCGGGAAGTAAATGGTTATCTTTAAGGGCTGTCGCTCCCAATACTACTGGGGCTAACATCATTTCTCCGGGTATGATTATGAAATTGATAGGTGTAGTGGAGAAATCACTATCAAAGAAATGTAATGGCATGTCTATGTATGAATCCACGGAAACCGTGTGATCATGTGTTAAGCCGCTGATGGCATTTATTCCAATGTCCTTAGAAGGTTTTATAAGGTGTTTCAGTTGTTGGGGAATGGCCTCATAGCTAATTAAGCTAATACTGGCTCCTGTGTCAACAATACATTGTTCAAAGTTAAGACTATTTTTTCCAAAAGCTACGGATATTGTTAACTGATTTGTGGTGAACCGTGTACAATTGACAGCTTAATGTGCGTACATGACTGATGTATTCTTTAAGGCAGATTCATGTTAAAGTTACAGCAAGTGCTTCTACGTGTGATTTCGGTGTTTCTGTAGTCTAGAAAATTAAGGAAGAAACCGTTTCTTTGGTTTGTGATTGTAAGTAAATGATTCCAGTTCCATTAAATGGAAACAGAATTGAGAAATTCTGGTTTGGCTTTTCTTCCACAATGTAGATTACTACAACTGGGTGCATTTAACTTTGGAAAGAAGACTATGGTTTTGGTAACAAGTTAGATAAAATTAAGAGTATGTGGCACGAAGGAGCTTAGCGTAAATTAGTATTAGTGTAAACAAGGTCAGGTAAATTCAGTAGTGGAAACCTGGTTGTAAAATTAGTGTTAGGTACACATGGGTTAGGTACATTAGTATTAGGTAAATACTGTTTAGGCAAGTCGGATTAGTATCCTGAGAGTGTGAATGACTAGGGGACAACGGACATTCGTTCCGTGGACGTGTACTTTGTTCCGTTTTGGGAAGAGTAGTATGTTCAGTGGAAGTGGAAGAATTAGAAGTAGTGGAAAACTTAGAAGTATGAGTGTTCGGAGAGTTTGGCGGCGTTTGTTGAGATGGAGGGTGTTGAGAACACTTCATCCCCGGGTGAGGACCTCCGCAAAAAGGACAAACAGCCTTGCGAACTTTCTGTGGGAGAGATGTTGGAACAAATTTACGTGTTCTGCAGTCAGCTATAACGTGACCTTTCTTTTTGCAGTAACTACAAATTTCCAGATATTTGTAGCATTCACGCATCTGATGACCGATTTTATGGCAAAAATCACAGACAATGGTCTTACGGTCAACAGAATCTAGGTTAGGTCTTTTAGGAGTAAAAGCTCGATTATTTTCATGTGAGGGAATTTTTTATAGAAAGATCGCGAAAAGAGGGTGACGACACCGCGATGGGTGGTTTAAAGAAGAGTTTGTGATAGGTTATGCTTCTTAGAAGAATGTAACTTGTTTAAGAGTTGTATGAGTGAACCTTTAGAGGGTTTAGTAGTATTTTTGTACTATTCTTTACGACATGTTCTGTGCTTCGGGGGGATATTGTAAAGGGGTAAATTTGAAAATCTTTGTTATGGGCTGGTATCAGGAATTCAGCATACCCACGATATCTTGACCAGTGGTTGTACGCCAATGTCTTATTGAGCCGTTACATTTTATGTACCTCTCTAAAACCTTGTTCTTATGTTGTGGAAGGCACAATAAAAATCGTAGTTCGGAGAGTTCGTGGCCACTTCAGTTCGCTAGACCGATGGTGAGCATGACTAGGCCAGGACGTTCTAGCCTGTAGCAAAGACAAACGAATGACTCTTTCATTTTTGTACGGCGGGCAGATTTGAAACTTACTGCAATAGATTCCTTCCTTTTCTCTCTTCTCCTCATACCATTGGATTGAGAGGTCTCGCGAAACAGAGACAATAATCTCTATCATCCTTGTTGACAAGACGATAGACATTGAGGAAGTGACCGTCAAGTTGTCTGCCGAGTAAATTTAACCATTTGTGATAGGCTGTGGGATAATGAAGTTGGCAGTAAGCTTCAAAATCCGTTAAATAAGTTAAGAAATTTGTACCTTTATCTAGTGTATATGTACCAGGGTCTACCCCTTTAAGATTATGTGAATTCTTGAGTAAGGAATTCAAGTGTAAGATGGCTTCTTCCATCCTTATCGATTTTTTGTTTTATGATGGGGCCTGAGTACATATCGGTGTTTGTTTTCGTTCTTGAGTAAGAATTTTGGTGCAATGGGAAATTTTGCTTAGGTGTTACGTGGGTACGACTTTGACTTAGGTGGTAGGTATGGAGGATTTAAACGATATGAATCCTCAATATTGTAAGAAGAATGATGTGATGGTTATAGAACCAATGTAAGTTCATCTGTGAAATATTGTGATGGGGTGACGACCATTTGGGAAGTTCAATACTGTGGGTGGCTGTCACTTAACCAGAAGATGATTGCCTGTTTATGGTCAAGCACTGTCTTTTGAAATATTACGGTACAAGGTGAGTAACATCCCTATTTGAATCTAAAGGGTTCTCCTCATGGATCGGAAAAAATCAATCAAATTTAGTGGTAGAGATCTCTGGAGATCGGGCCTCAGTGCGGATGCATCTGATGATCAAAATTATAGATTGTCCCACTACGGGGAACGCTTTTTCCAGTCATTTTTATGAACTGGAGTTTATAGTTTTAATACCAATATCAAGGAGTTCTTTCAATCTCTTTCAAAACTCGTTAAACTAGAAGATATGTTTAAGTATATGATAAGACATATTAAGGACCAGTAGTAGAGATTTTATAGGGCAATAGTTGTCTTTTAACATATTATCTTGTTTTGTGAGGTTTTGCAAGTGATGTGATCTAACAAGTCCACAATCCAGTGGCAAGGCAAGCACCGAACAAGACAGATGGTCCCTGTTCTGGCCACCTCTTTATTTCTTGTATTTATGTTAGTGGAGACCTCAAGTAACGTACGGGCATTTGAATAATTATGGTCCACTTGACCTTCAGCAGAAAAAATAATTATATTAACAATCAAGAATATAAATAAGTTAGAACCGTGAGAAAAGTAAAAAGAAATTATGTAATATCTACCTGGAGGAGATATGTAGAAGAGCTAATCAAGCTTTATTCTACTGGCAGGGTGCAGGAAGGAGGGACCATCGCTTGCTCCCAATGCTCCTGGTTTGTGTCCAGAGTAAAGTATATATCACATTTTTTAAATTAGGTAGAAGAGGGAGAATGAAAAGTAAGTTAAAAGAGTAGGTTGTAATTTATCATACGATTTACTATTCAAACAGTAGTAGAGTAAGGTTAATGCTACATTGCGATCCAATGTATCCGTGAACTAGGGGTACTACTCTGGGATATACTTTAACCTTTTATTTACTTATATTTCTAGATTAATACTTTGTTAATTGATATAATAAATGAATTAATACAAATGTATCTACGGCGGTGGGAAACCCCACCAACTGGTAAACTAATTTTTATAGATTAATGTCAGAGAACTGAACTTTAATAGTAATGATTTGGAATTATCCAGAATATTCAATGGGTCCTGGGAAGCTTATCCAGACTTGATTAATGGGTCTGGGAATATCCAGACTTAATAGATTTTTAACTATTATGATTAATCTTGTGAGATCTATATAATGAAGACTCAAAACAAAGATAAAGACTTCTGGAGAGTTGACCTAAGGTTAATACCAATAGATCCAGAATTAAGACTTCTTGAAGAGGGTTTTTGCCTACTTGAGTCAACACAAAAAAAACAAAACAAGAGGATTCTCGGTGAGGGGTAAATGAACCTCAATAATCAGACCGAAAAATAAGATCTGAGTACGGACCAATCCTAGGACCTAAAATGGAAGATGTTTCAGGGAAACTGTCTGATGAGGGGATTGTACTTCAAAGACCACAACTGGAAATAAACCTTGTATAATAATGATTTACATTAATAGCTTTGAATAAGGTTAAAAAGTTAAGATATGATAATTATTTAAAAAATTTTACCATAATTGAAAAAAATTAAGTAAAATATTTTTTTTTTTTTTTTTTTTTTTTTTTAACAGTTGTCACCACCACTCACGGGCATGAGCCCTATTCAAGGAGGGCGGTGTTACACGCCTCAGATCGACCACTTACCTACGCAAATACGCAGAATGAGCGCGACCGCAGGCTTGAAGTGGGGAGAGGGGGGGAAATTTTCAGCAGGAAGCACAGAAGGATGGAATCGTGGACTTTCCAGAACAGAGGTGGCAGGAAAGCAGGAAGCACCGCAGCGAACTTTAGCCTGGAGTTACCATTATCAACACAAAAACTCATGTGCAGATATTACAGCACCTCTTGTATACTACGATGGGGCGAGGTAAACGTCCAGGTGGTTACGGGGTATGAAGGTTTCCTCGAGACCCTGCCACTACGCCGGGGTACCGTCATAGAAGGAGATAAAGCCACCAAACATCGCGCCGAAAGATAGAGGGTCTCAAGTGAATTGGAAAGTATGGGAGCAATTTATAAGCTCTCTTGGCTTTGATCTGCGCCCTATCTTAAAACGGCCGCAGGTGAAACCAGTAGCCCTCCCCAGATATGGACGAGCAGTTTACTCCATACGAAGGTGCGGATGACGGCCCCTTGTAGAGCGTGGAGGCAACTGAGATAAGAGTGAAAGAAAAGTCTCGCAGTCTATAACAGAGAACTGCCGTTTGGTCCTGAGGCCGCCCTAGCCCATTCGTGATGTAGGTTTCCAAGACATTTTGTTGTTTATGTTAAGCCAAGATTGTTGTATTATTGTCACGGAGAGACGTGAGGAGAACGTTCGAAAGAGAATAGAAAGTTGAAGGTGTCTTAGAGAGGGAGATTTGTTAAAGTTGATTTTTTTAAAAGAATTGAATTTCGCAAGTGTTCAGCGACCACACGGAAGTCTATCCAAATCAGCTGAGAATAAGAATCGAAAAGACTTTAAGACGAGAGGCAGATTTCTAGAAGTAAAAGGAAGGGCAGCATTGAAATGAGTGAAGAATGAAGGGTTCGAGTCATCGGGCATATGAGTGAATAGAGTAAGATGTGCAGGTGAGAAGATCATTAATGAAAAGTAGGAATAAAGTTAGGAGATAAGACAGAACCTGAAGGAACACACTATTAACAGAAAGGAAGAAGAATCGCCCATCAACACAAGCGAATATTGAGCGATTGAAAGAAAACTAGAGATTTAAGTAAGCAAAGAGAAGGAGGAAACCCAAAGGGAGGGGAAGGCTTGGAGAGCGGTGACGCTACCTAACCCGGTTCAAATGCTTCTTGGATATGTCAAGCGCCACCACGCAAGTCTCCCGTAGTTCCTAAGCGCGGGAAAACCATAAATCAGAAAAATAGGAAAGTATATCGCCAGAGACTCGAGCGCCGAAGCGTTACTGGCGATCGGAAAGAAAGGTGAATGAGATTCCAGATGACCTAATAAGAAATGAGAGTTGAGTAAGAGTTTCAAAGATCTTAGATAGAATACAAAAGTAAGAGCTATAGGGCGATAGGTTGAAGGATCAGAGCGGCTGCCTTTTTTCGAACAGGTTGGAACATGTGCGTGCTTCAACACTGAGGGAAAGTGTTAGTTATGAGACCATAGAGAATATAGTGAACGAGGGGCGGGGATTAGCACGAAGCACACTCCCTCAAAACTCGGGAGGAATGCCATCCGGTTCCAGCCCGCCGTCCTAACGTTCGTAAGATTTCAGGAGCCCATAGCACCGCGATCGATGTAAACACAGGCAAGGCATAGGACACCTGAGAGGAGAAGGAGGAGGATGAGGAATGCCAGAATCGTCCAGGGTTGAGTTAGAGGAAAATAGCGAGGCCGAAGAGATTTGCTTTTTCAGTTGTGGAGATTAGCAACAGAACCATCAGAGGCAATAAGAGGAGGAAAGACAGATTTACAGAAGATGTTAGGATTGTTTTTGGCAAGAGGCCAGGAAAGATTTTGGTCAGTAGGAGAACAGGAGGTTTAGCGCACCTTTCGTTTATGAAAGCCCGCTTTGCTCGTCGAAAGTATCCCATGCAACGATTTCTAGCAGAATGGAAATTAGCAAGAGTGATAGGAAGGAACGGAGAATTTTTCCACCCGATACGCACTGTCTCTAGCCTGAATGGCCAGAGAACAAGCACGACGAACATGGGATTTATGAGAGAGAAAGATTATAGTCGAAGAGGAATGAAACCTGCTCAGTCCCCATCAACTGATTTACAGCTCTACCTTATCGGCAGAGAGTCGAAGCGTCACCAGAAGACAATATATATATATATTATATATTATATATATTATATATATATAAATATATATTACTATATATATATAATATATATATATTATATATATATATATATATATATTAATTATAATATATATATTTATTAAATTAAGAGAGAGATCTTACCCTAACGATAAGAACGTCTGAGAGGGGTCTTGTAGAATATGTGTCGAGAAGGGACGTTCTTGATGAAAATCAACCTTGGAAGGGACTGGGAGAATATCGATCCTATTATGTAAGTGTTGTTCCCTAAATTCATGGGTACATCAACATCAATGATTTGATGGAAATATCATCATCCATACTTTGGTAAGTATACTTTTATTAAGCTTTAACAAGCTTTTTTGAACTGGGTTGTTAAGGTTATAATTATATATTACAAATACATGGGAATGTCTACTGTAAGAAAGAAATACTGTTTTAGTCATCCATTTAAATTAAGGGTGTAAAGTATAAACATGAAAAAAATAATTTATATGATGGAGTAACCTTAACAATAATGGGCTTCTTATTCCGGATTACGGAATAAGTTTCCATTATGGTATTTTTTTCCATTTTAACCACACTACTACATTCTAATTATTATACAACTAAGTGAATTTTTACCTGGACTCCACAATTACCTCTATATATATATATATATATATATATATATATATATATATATATATATATATATAATATATTAATATATATCTATATATATATTATTAATATTTTATATTTTTTATCAATAACATCTATATATATATATATATATATATATATATATATATATATATATATATATATATATATATATATATATATATATATATATATATATATATATATGTAATATATATTATATATATATATATATATATATATATATATATATATATATATATATATCAAAATCAAAATCAAAAAACTTTATTCAGTATAGTAGTTACAATTTTCATCCTTTAATAACAGAGATTCAAATATAATTTTATATATTAACAATTTCAATAAGCCGAATAAATCAGGATGCAAACTCCCTTCTTTCTGAAATGGTCTACTATTGCAACACAGTGTTGTGTCCTTTGAGCCCCGAATACCATACATTCATTTCTTATATTACAAAATTGTTAATTACAACTGTATTTTGAGTATCAACATATGATGATTGCCTCTTCCTTTCTAATAGAAATATTAATTTTATGAAAAGTACAATATCATTTGATAATGTTATTAATTACCTGGTGGACTCTCCCGATCAGGATAATAACTAGAAGTTTTCTCATAACTCTCATATAATTAGTTTCAATCATAATAATAATGGAAAATAATAATTAATAATATAATATAATAATAATAAATAATAATAATAATTATAACAGTAAATAATAATAATTAATATAAAAAAAAATATAATATTTAATAATGAATAATAATAATAATAACAAGAATAATTATAATAATAATATACTAATAATATAATAATAATATAATAATAATAATAATTAAAATAATATATATTAATAATAATAATAATAAAAAATTAATAATAATAATAATTAAGTATAATAATAATAATAATAATAATAATAATAATAATAATAATAATAATAATAATAATAATAATAATAGTAATAATAAGAATAATAATAATAAATAATAATAATAATAATATTAAATAATACTAATAATAATAAGAATAATATTAAATAATAATAATAATTAATATATTTTAAATAGAATATTACTATCAATACTAGTCTTCAATAGAGCTTTAATAATATCCTTTTTGGAAAAATAATTGATACGGTTTAATTAAATTTTTTGTTTTTTTATTTCAAATGTTTTGTTTTCTGCTGCAAATGTAGTATATTTGTAAATAAAGATTCTTTTATAAATGAGTTTAGGTGAGAATGTTCTTTTTAAGAATAGGAAAAAAATAATATTAAAAGCAATATATATTATTTATATTGTTTTATATTGGAGAGATAACATATAATGCCTGGAACCTCCTTATATATATTAGATATATATATATTATATATATATATATATTATATATGATATATATAGAATTTATATATATATATATATAATATATGTATATAATATATTATATATTATATATATATATATTTATAATAATATATATATATATATATATATATTATATATATATTACCTATAGATAGTATATATATATAATATATATATATTATATATATATATATATATATATATAGTTCCTGGTTATGTAGAAACAAACCCATTTTACCCTTTTTTTGCTATACTATTTAACTAATTTTCACTGCAGAGTTTTATATTTAATTTCTTAGAACGGCTAGGTCATAGGCTTATATAACCCACAAAAAAAATTATTTGGGTTAAAATTTTTGAAATTATTTTAGACCCAAAAATATTTTATAAAAAAGATCCTAGGATGTAAAAAAAACATGTGTAATATAGAAAGAAAAAAAAAACCATCTCCCAAAACCCCCTCTAGAGCTGCAATATGATGTTATTAGCCATTATAAAATGTTTTAAAGGTAATTTAAATAAATGAAGAAAATAAGAAAAAAATATTAAATAAAATTCTAAAAATACAAAAATAAAACATTTTTATCTACCTTAAAATAGATCTTGAAATTTTGAATGATTGGAGCTCGTTTGAAGCTGGTTAAGTGCAGTTGATTTTGTTGCAGTTTCATCCCCACACCCCTTTAACCCCCCTCCGATTGATAGGTCTTTTTTACATCCCCTACCCCCTCCCTTGAATAGGTTTTTTTGAGATTAATATCTTATTTCTCCTTATAAACTTGCTCCCAGTCTTGGCGAATTTTGACAAGGTCTGGTGTGATCTTGACAGGAATTTCCTTGGTGCCAAGGTACTGTCGATAGCCCCAAAAGAATATATGAGAAGCTAAGACAGTTTCTAATGGACATACACTGCTTTGGGTAGCATAAATTCATTACCTCCTTCTCGTCTTGCCACTCTGTGCTTTTCCTTCATTTTTCAAGTGGGGACCGCCCTCAACAGGGGTTCCTCAAACTCATTGGGATTATTGAAACCTCAAAATGAGGTTGCTACACCCATTGAAAACCTATATAAAGGTACCTGCTTTTGACCTCATATGTAGGCTGAAGCCCAGGAAATCCTAGTCTGGCTCCGGGTATTCGGTTCATTGTTCTCCGCACTTAATTTAAACTCCATTACTCTATTTCATTCGTTCTCTTCCACTCACTTCCTCTTCAATACCTCTAAGTCTTGACGTGGCGGCGTCGAAACCTCTGGCCCAGCAGGCGAGCACCTTCATCAACCACGGGTAGCAGTGTTAAATAGATACCTTAATAGAAAAACACTGAAAACCTAAAAATAAACTCATGGCACCGCAACACCGGGCCATAATGCCCTAAGGACTGCTCCAATCACTCGGTAATACCAGGAATCGATTTGCAGACCCTCTAAACATACTAGTAAAAATGAATTTTAAAATTCTTGAAAATAAATAAAATTACTCGAGGTGTTAGAACGGTGCTCGCACCACACTAACACCTCAGCGCATACTCTAATTCCTCAAACACCTCGGGAATCAACTCGGCATACATCAAAACATACTATACGATACCAAGTTCAGCTCTGTAGCTCGAGAAATAAGCTAAAACCGCTGTAAGTGCTAGAAAAGGGGGGTGGGATACTAACTCATACTTTAAACCGATGTAGAAGTTGCCTAGATTTGTTATGAACCACGGAATCGAATTCCCTATACCTTTATAACATAGGTTAGACACCTTATATATAGAAAATATAAATAATTCCTCGGCTGAGGACCCTAAGTTTTTTTTTTATAGTACATTTTTATACTTTTGGTTTTTTTTTTTTAAGTTACTATTTTTTTTTTTAGACCCCACACTGACAGAAGGAAAAAAACAACCTACAGCATGTTGACAGGAGTCATAGCGCATATACATCAGCATTTTCAATTAATTTGGAGGTGGGTTTTTTTTTTTGAGGTACAAGTTGGATGGTATGTGTGTGTTGATGGGCTGCATAAAATTTCATGAAATTTGTTCTGGGATGAGATCTATGATGGGACCAACATAATTTAATTAAATGATACTAATTCATAGATTTCTTGATGCAGCCACTTCCAAAAATTCAGAAAATTGAATTTGAACCATTAGAACACTTTTTTTCACTCATACTCGATGGGGTTAATAGGTCCACCAAATTTTTTGGTTCTAAACATCATATATACCGAGATATGGAGTGGGTTTTTTTACATAACAAAAATCGATGGTTTTTTTACATAAATATATATATATATATATATATATATATATATTATATATATATATATATATAATATATATATATATATATTATATATAGTATATATAGTAGTATATATATTAATTTATAGAAACTATAACAGTATGTGTTTGGACAACAGGATGGATGGTATAAAAGGTACTGTATATAAATATTATATATATATATATATATATTTATATAATAATATATATATTTATATATTATATAATATATTATAATATATATATATAGTATATTATATATATTAGTATATATTATATATATTATATGTTATATATATATAGTATATATATTATAATATATATTATATATAGTATATATATATATATATAATATATATTAGTTATATATATATATATATATATATATATATATATATATATATATAATATATAGTATATTATATCAGATATATATATATATAGTATATATATATATAGTATATATGTTGCATAGATAAAGTTTTGATAAGGACAATAATTACTGAAGAGAGTTAGTAACCATTGATAGTCGATGAAGACAAAACGCTCTTCACTCTACGTATTATTGAGCTTTTAACATTTAAACAATGATTAAAAATCATTATTTAAAAAGTATCTCTAAATATATACCACACACACACACACACACAATATATATATTATATATATAATATATATATACTATATATATATATTATATATATTATATTATATATATTATATATATATTATATATATATAATATATATATGAATGGGGCTTGGATGGAGAGGAAAGTGAGACGAAAGGAAGTAAGGGAAAATACTAGAGTGAGAGTTAGTAAACAAGACCAATAAGGGTAAGTATTGTAAGAGCGCTCGAGTAAAACGGTTGAATTGTGAAACAAAGTTGATACGTGAGCAAAATTCTGGGGCAAATGAAGGAAGCAATTGTTAGTAGTGCCAAAGAAGTTGTGGATGTGCTTAAAGTAGGAGTAAGAATGTTAACAGCGAATGTGGAATGAAGAGGTGATGAAAGCGGTTAAAGGTAAAAAGAAAGCGTGGTTGAATGGATGTACTAAAAGCAAATGATGAAGATTCAAAAGAAAAGATGGCTTGGAATATATAAGGAGGAAAAAAAAAATACTAAGGTGGTATGACGTAGGAGAAAACAGAGCGTAAATGAACAGTTTGAGAAAGAGGAATGAGATGAGGACATACAAGGGAAATAAGAAGCTCTTCTGGAAGGAAGCGGCGAAAGGGTTAAGAATGGAATAAGGGGACATCTGACTTAGGAATAATGAATAGGGATTGTGCTTTTTGTAACTGATGAAATGGATTGAGGGGAGTGTGGAAAGAACACTTCGAAATCTGCACAATACTTAACAGTAATGATGAGGTGTTAAGTGAATGTGTGTTGGTTTTGTGGAGAAAGAATAGGTACTTTGGGGATGAGGTTCATTAGTAAGGAGGAGGTAATGGTTAGGGTGAGAAAGTTGAAAAATGGTAAATCTTGCAGGATGATGAAATTACTAGTGAAATGATCAGAAAGCGGAGGCGAGTGGTGATTTGATTGGATTGAAGTTGTGTAATAACAGCGGTTATGGAGGGTATAGTTCCAAGGGATGGGGAGGAGAGCGGTAATATACCTGTATAAGGTAGGAGAAAAGGGAACTGTTAGAATTATAGCGGGAATAAGTTTTATTGAGTGTTAGTAGGAAGGTATATGGCTGTTATTTTGATCGGAAAGAGGCGTCGAGTGACTGAGGGACTGATTGAGGAAGAACAAGGTGCGTTTAGAAGTGGTAAGGATGTGTGGATCAAATTTACATTGAAACAAATGATTGAGAAATGGGAGAGAAGAAGATTAAATTGTATTTAGTTTTATGGATTTGCGAACAGGCGTAATGATAGAGCTTAATAGGGACAGCGTTAGCAGTATTAGTGAGTTAATATGGTGTGGGTGGTTAGGCTTCTGATGGGAATCAAATATAGTATGCGAGTAGGTGAAGCGTGTGTAATAATAAATGGTGTCAATGGTGATTGGTTTAGGATTAATAGCGGAGTAATACAGGGTTGTGTTAGTGCTCCTTTGGTTATTCCAATTTGTATATGGATGGGTTTGATGAAAGAATTTGAGGTGGGAGTGGCAGGAAATGGTTTCCGAATGGTTGGAGAATTGAGTTGAGTGGAGGGTGCCCTACTATTATATGCGGATGATTTGGTATCTGTGTGGCAGAATCTGAAGAGAGTTTTGAGAGGAATTTGATTAGGAAGAGATTTTGCAGGGTGTGTAGAAGGAGGGGCTTGAAAGTAAACGTGGATAAGAGTTAAGGTTGATGTTTGTGAGTGAGGACACTCCTCAGTGTGAGTTATGTTAGATGGTGGGCAGCTAGAACAAGTGTCTGATTAAATATTTAGGGTATTGTGGATGAGAGGGAACGGACGAATGCAGAGTTGAGTAGAAAGTGAGTGAAATGGCAGCGAAGGTGGCGGGGGTGCAATTAAATCGTTAGTGAATGGCAAGGGACTAAGTCTTGAGTGTTGCTTTAGCAGGTCTTACATGAGGGTATGTGTTACCTGTTATTGTATGTAGTGAGACTATGGTCTGAATAAGAAGTATAGATCTAAAAGTTCAATGTGTTTAGATGGACAATCTTGGGGTTGGCTTAGGTGTGAGAAAGAATTGATAAAGAGAGGGATGAACGTGATTAGAGAGTGGTGTGGTGTGAAGAAAGGTGTAATGAGAGGAATAAATGAAAAGATGTTGAGATGGTTTGAGTCATTGTGGAACAGATGAATGATAGTAGTTGGTTAAGCGGATGTATAGTGGTGAGTGTGGTTGGGAACCGACGGGCTGGGAGACGAAGAGGAAAGTGGATTGAGTCGGGTGAACGAATGCTGAAGAGAGAGAAAATGTGAGTTTGGCAGAGGGCGAGATAAAAGGTGCATGATCGGAGAAATGGCGGGTTTTGATATGGGGCACGGTGTGGCCCACCTGGGCCAGGGGATGACCCCTTACCATGACGATTTACCATAGTGTGAGGGTCCCGTCGCGGTCCCATGATGCTCTAGGGTGGAATTTTCTGTCTGTGACGAGCGCTCACTAATTAATGGTAAAGAGGGGGCAGTAAGGCTGGGCTTTCTTGTCGACAGTTTGTCATGTTCTCCTACTGCTTTTCTTTTTCCGATGCTTGTACAGCACCTT
>JABUQX010010692.1:32500-35000 GCA_015478945.1 Trachelipus rathkii
AATAATTAATAATAATAATAATAATAATAATAATATATAATAATAATAATAATAATAATAATAATAATGAATAATAATAATGATAATTTGCAACATCACCTTATTAGACGGCAATAATTTCAGTTAAATAATTTGCAAAATTGAATCATTAAGATTGAAGATGTTAAAGATTCCTCACCTCAAAACTTACTCTCAACAAAGGAGTGAGTGAGCGTGAATGTTGAGTATGCTTTTAGATGCAAGCGGATTGACATCATACAAAATAACGAACTTTCTTTGCTCAAAAAGGAAAATAAATATTTAATTTTACTTTGATGGCTGTTATGTTGACCAATTAAAACCTAAACAGAACTGCAAACTATAGATCAAATCGACACTATTAGCTATTTTATTGCTAAAGTAGATTTTTATCATACATTTCAAGATTTATTCAATCGTATGTTCATACTATTATTTTCTCGCTAAAGTTATTATTAATTATTATTATTATTATTATTATTATTATTATTTATTATTTATTATTATTATTATTATATTATTTTTATTATTATTATATATTAGTTATTATTATTTTTTTATTATATTATTATTATTAGTATATTATATTATATTATTATTTTATATTATATTTTATTATTTATTATTATTATTTTAATTATGTTTATTATATTACTATTATTATTATTATGGATCTATTATTATTATTATTATTATTATATATTTTATTTAATGGATTATTATTATTATTATTATTTATTATTATATTTATTATTTATTATTTATTATTATTATGTATTATATTATTTGGTTGGCATATGAAGGTCCATATAAAAAGGAGTACCATTTCTGAACATTGAATGGAACAAGAAGAGGAAACCAAACAAAGTTGTTCTCATAAAAAACAATCGTTATGAACGAAAAGTTTTTGAATTTATCCTTAACAGGCCTCTCTCTTTTTCAGATTTTTTTTTTTTAGATCGTGTTAACTTGTCAGCGTTCAAACTTTTGTCCGAAAAAATGCTTAATCCACAGAGCTTGTTAAATGATGTCAAAATTCATATAATTATATTAAGTTTTAAATACTCGGCTTTATTTTTTTTTTTTAAATTTTGTTGTTTAAAAAAGTTCGCAACTCTGAATTAAGAGAAAGAGATGAAATGAAGTTCTTGTGGGAAAAAAATTTTGCGTCATTCACAAATGGAGTTCAACAAATGACTTTGGCGTAATTAATAAACAATCAATTCTCACTCCAAATTATTAACATGAATTGGGCATCTTTGCCCTTCAAAGGAAGAATCTTCTCTCTCTCTCTCTCTTCTCTCTCTCTCTCTCTCTCTCTCTCTCTCTTCGCTTCTCTCTCTCTCTCTCTCTCTGCCTCTCTCTCTCTCTCTCTCTCTCTCTCTCTCTCTCTCTCTCTTCTCTCTCTCTGCTTAGATAATATATATATATATATATATATAAACAACAAATGTTAAGACAATACTTTTTATATCTATTGTTATTTAATTTTCAAAGATAATCGTCAGTGTTTCTTTGATTATAAATTATATAATTTTTAATTTTAAAATATATTTATTGGCAAAAACTTGCTAACGTTGGTGGCTTTTCTGAGAACAAGTCCCTATATAAAGCATAATGATGGGGGTTTAAAATCCATATTTGTTAAACGATTATTTAATTCACATGAAGGTAATAAAAGTTGTCCGTCTGCTGAGATTACTCTCTTCTTTATAATTGAATGAGCAGTTACGGCCTTTCCCTGAATTTGACTCCTTTGCCGAATTCTTCTTTTCGGAATTCTTGACGATCTAGATTCGGAGTGCGGCATATTTCCGAATTTTGACTCCCTTTGTTAAAAAGCTGCGTTTTCTGTAATTTGAAGTGGAGGAGAGCCGTTCAGGAGAGAGTATCTTTAAGTGAGTCTTCTATTTTCTTCTGATTTGTATCTGACTAATGGTATTAACAGGTTCAGCTTGATAATAACAATCGACCAAAACGTATTGACACCCATCGCTATACGCAATTTTGACATAAGTTCGAACATAAATTATAAATTTCAATTTCTGTTGAATAGCTACAATGACTTCTCACGCTATACACGGAGTGGTGAAGTATGTTATAATAGGATACAAGTACAAAAGCTATCATCATATTAAATGTAGCATATTGGGAGCACTCGAAAAATACGCAACAAACATACAAAAACATTTCAATGAAGAATAGTAAAAAAATATTATTCGCACTCACATTCGCATTCGCGCAGCATATCTGGTTTGTCCGCAAGGACATAAGTACACATACAAACTATGAATGCGAGAGAGATTACAAAAGTATAAAATTATATTAAACAGAAATTCAAAAGATTATTACAATGAAAGGCACTTCAAATACTTAGCATATTTGATTAATACGTTAGACATAGGCAAACAGTACAAGACATTGAATGCAAAAAAAATACACATTGCTATAATAAAATATTAGAGACATCCTACACAAGTTG
>JABUQX010010692.1:40000-54670 GCA_015478945.1 Trachelipus rathkii
AATTAACTGTAATCTATTATGTATTATATTATTATTGCCTGTCTACGGTACGATCATAGCGCTACTTAGTTCTATAACCAATTTGCATGGTATTATTACTAGTAGAGCTCATACGTATACCTCTTAAATAATATATATCAAGGTTTTACGCTAATTAACAATTAAAGCTTAACTTTTTGCAGCGTGTTCTCTTCAGGAGACTTTCCTTTTGTTTTTTTTTATCAGTGACAGTTGCCTGTCTAGCTGACACAAGAGGTTTCATGCAGGTCCCAGACTACTTGTTAGAAAATTGTAACATAAGTCACACCTAAATTACGCTTCGAAAACTAAACTAGACTGATTCATACGCTGATCGCGTGTGGCATGTCAATAGCTTGGTAAGTGGTTGAAGTGGGTTTTATATTGTGAACTTATGGAACTTATTGTGTCTTTAGTTTCTCTTATTATTCTCAACTCATTGTTTAGCTCTTTTGCCATTAGGATTGTAATTCTGCGGACTTCTGGAATCGTGCTTGGAACTTGTGAAGTGTAATAACGGACATACCGATATATGACATCTCTATTGCATTAAACATATTATTCCAGCTACTCTTGCTCTTATCTGCGATACCAGTCTCTCTCTCTCTGGTCGTCTCTCTCTCTCTCGTGCTCTCTCTCTCTCTCTCTTCTTTTATAAACACATTACTGATTATTATTATTATTAGCTTATTATTCAGGGCTGATTGGTGAGTGGCGCTTATGTCGCAAATTTATTATTTTAGTTATTTTAATTTGGCGTACACTAAAGGCTACTGGTCCGCTGTCGGCTCAGTCTGAATAGCCATTTTTTAAAATTCTTAATTAAAAACTAAAATATGAATACTTCACCCTAAAAAATATGGAAACGTATCATCTATGCTCACTGTATATTTAGATTTCTGAGGCTCTCCTATTTCAGGTTGTAGTGTTGGGAATTTATCTATCTGCTTTCGCATAAAGATTAGCATCGCATAATCTCGGATATAGTGTGCGAATTAGGATTTGTAAGCAGGAGGCTGGTACATTCCGGATATAATTATATGGTATATGATTTTTTATATTTATATAATTAGGGATCTAGAAAAAGTATGTATAGGGGTATAGTGTGTATTATATATTATATATGTAGCGTATAGAGAAAGAGTGTAGTGTTATGTGTGATAATGATGTAGTGTGGTGTGTGTGAGTAATATGCGTTTCATTTGCTATGGTAGATTTAGTGTTAGTTGGTGGGTGTGATTTATTGATTGAGTTAGTATAAGGGTTATTATATATTAGTATATATTATATTTATATATTCTATTATTATATATATATATTATATATATATTATATGATATATAGTATATATATATTATATTATATATTATATATATATATAATTATATATATATAGTATATTATAATATATAGTTATATTGCAAGAAGATATTTGTGCAATTAACGCAACAATTATTTGTTATATTTGTAATGGTCTAGTGGGTTTTGAAATCCGTTTACCCTTGAGATTGGTACTAATCGTTGGTCAAGAGGTAACACTCTCATAGTACTGGAGTACCATCTCAAGGGGTAAGGGTTCAAACCCACTTAGGACCATTACCAATTTAATATATATATATTATATATATTATATATATATGTATTAGTATATATATTATATTATATATTATGATATTATATTATAGTAATATGATTATAGTATAAGTTATTATATATATTGTATGTATAGTTTAATATCGGTTATTATTATATAATATTATATATATATCATATATAGTATATAGTATATATATATATATTATATCTATTAGTTATATATTATTTATATATATATATATATATATATATTATATATATATTTATTATATATATATATATATTATATATTATAAATATATGCAGTGTATTCGGAGAATCAATCAATAGTAATTAATATTCAAAAATACGCTGGCCAAGAACAGCTACATTTATTATTCATTGTTTTCTCATTCCCTTAAAATTCATATTTCTCCTTTGTTAGCTTTACCGACTCAATATCTTGAATTTATTGCTATTTTTAGTCTCTTCAATGCTTATAAATTATCATTTCAAGGCAGTTTTTTCAAACTTTAAATCAATAATGCCTCTAATATTCCCATTAATAATTCCCACGATGCAAGATTATTAGAATATTTGTTTAAAATTTGAGTACTATTCACAAACCGTCAAATTTTTATGTATTGCGCATGCGCAGATTAATGCGCTGTCGCCCGAAGTAGAGCGTTCACTACTATTTCCAATATATAATTAATTGACTTTAATGCTACTTTTATTAATTAATTCGCATGAGAGAGTACCGCTAGCTCTCTTACTTGGCAGTTATCTTAGCTATACTTTGCGATGGTCTGTGGGCAGAAATTTTCCACTACTTGGAGGGATGGCATAGGCCCATGATGGTGAGATATACGCTCAGAAGCAAATTATTGAATTATCACTTATTTCTTTAACTAAAAACAAGGAAGAGCACCTGGTATAAGTAATCAATAATTTAGGAATCTTATAATTAATGAAAGCACTACAGATACACCAAATGCATAAGCGAGAGACAGGTTCGGTAAACCAGAGAATCAAGATCGTGTGAAAGTCGATGAGATATAAGAATAAATTATCTATATATATTACTTAGCTAATAATCCGTTTCTTGCATCAAGACCTTTAAAATAATATTAAGATTGCACACCCACTTTTCCATAGAACTCTAGGCTTTGTGCCCGTGAGCGGCCGCGCTGTTAACTTAGTTTATATATTTCTAATTAAAAAAATAATTGAAATACAATAAATAATTTTAAATTAATCTAATACTAATTAAATTAAATAAATAATTAATAATATTGTAAATAATAAGAATTTAATAATAATAGACTTGTTTTGATATAAAATAAATAATAATATTTTAATTATGTGTGGACAAATATAATATTAATAAAAGGATTCCATTAAAATTATATAATCCTTAGTATAATGATATTTCCCTTATTATTATATAATACGATATATTAGTTAATATATAATTATTAATAATGAATATAAGTAATATTTATTATATTAATTATATTAAATCGATATTAAGTATTAATAAATGTATAATTATTAATTATTAAATAATAAAATATATAAATATTTAACTTTAAAATATATAGATTGGAAATAAGTTACATTTTAAGTTTGTATTTTAAAATAAAGAATTAATGTTTATTATAATTTTAAAATTAAAAGAACCAAGAAAGGCCAAAATATTTTTTGTATTAAGTTTTTGTTTATTTTAAATGATTACTTTTGTTTTAATATAATAATCAAGTCTTTTTAGGGTATTTAGCATTAAAAATACAGTAGTAAAAACAAATATTGTTTAAAAGAAGGTATGCAGATATAAAGATAAGTATTTTATTACTTAGTAAAGTATTATTTGTGCTCTAGGGCATATAATATTACATTTCACTATGATACCTGAATTAATTATATTATTATTATTAATTATTAATTATTATTATTATTATTATTAATTATTAATTATATTAATTTATTATTATTATTATTATTAAATTAAGTATTTATTATAATATAATAATAGATATATATATATATATATATAATAGTATATATTATATCATATATATAAATTATATAATATATATATATTATATATATATATATAACATAATATATATAATACATAATAATAAAAAAATACAATAAGAATGATAATATATAATAATAATAAATAAAATAAAATAATTCATAATATAAAAATAAAAATAAAAATAAAAAAAAAAAAAAGTATATAAAGAATATATATATATAGATAACTATAAAAAGAAAAAGATCCACAAATGAGAGAAAAGTAAGCATTGTGGTTTTATATAAACTTAGTTACGTATATTTATATGAATATAATAAAGACGTATACATTGGGAACGATAGTAAAACAAGGTGTGATTAATATAACGTATACTGATATACCTCGAGTATATAATATTATTAATAGTCTATATTACCTTCGTGTACATCTTATACTTATACCTTTTCTCAAAGGGACTGGGTTGTTAAGAGATGCGTAGATAGAGAACATCGAGTAAGAAAGCAAAAAATCACGGAGTAGCACCAAGGAGCATATTAATACTGAGACAAAGTCGAAATAGGAAGTCCTAGCCCCCCTTACCCCTCTCTCCCTCAATGTGTACCACTTATTAACTAAGTTAAGATTGAAACGTCACAAGTCAGATATGAATCCCACCACCTATAGCATATCACAGAGAGCTTGCGACGTGCCCTCACATATGGGTAGAAATACGTCAAAGAGATAAAAGAAAGCTGTAAAGTGTTCCATCCCTTGGCCAGGTGGGCCACAACCCCATAACCCCAGCCTCTACAAACCCGCCACTATTTCCTCCTTATGTCAGCCGTTTATTCTCGCCTATGCCATAACTCAACATTTTTGATTACTATACAGAACAATTCGTATATACTGACTTCAATCGCAAATTTTTCTATCGATCTCCCAGCCGGGGTTCGTTTCCACGAACACTTATTCCACATATACCGCCAGACTTATAGAAACCGATGACATGTATTTGTCATCCTTAAAAATCAAACACAAAAAATGACCAAACCATCTCAACATACATGCATTTATTCTCTCATTTACTCTTTCTCATTATGATATTTTACATTCATACATCTACAAAAACTATTTTTATCATAAATAAATGTTCAATTCCTCTTATTTTATCAATTTTCTCAACAACGCCATAAGCATGCAACTCTCTGAATGTTATAGTAGCATTGAACACAGCATGGAACTTCTAGATCAGAAATTGTATACTTCATATTACAGGACCCAATAGTGTCTCGAAAGCTACGGAAACAGAATTATACAATAAAGAGCAGGATAAACAAATAAGACAGCGTGAAGTGAAGACACATAGCACCCGAAAAGAGCTGTTAGTCAACCGGATAGTCTACATGATTCACAACAACGGATTATATATAGGTTGGCACCATGACACCTATCTAGGCAGTCTCATCAGTTATGAACCCATGATAGAATTATTTAAATCATCAGAACAACGTTGTCTAATGTTTCACCAAATGCTACAGTAACATTTGCACCAGCTGATGGTACTGTCGCTTACTTACGTCACAAACGCGATATAACTTCATGACTCTATTTGTAACGAGTGGTTTTAGTTGTTCAAGACCCGCTTATCTTCGTTACATCAACCGTTGAAAATTGAGTCTCTACATTAACAAAGGTTCGGAATCTCAAGACATCTTCATAGGTATATGTCTATGACCACTACAAACCTAAGATCATTCCGCAATAGAGTTATTAAATTAGTTAGGAGCACACCTGTCTACTTATCATATCAATCTCGAATTGCTCACTATACGATATAGTCTATAGACTACCGAGTTTGCCATGTATTCTATACGCCAACTTCAATTCGTATTCATAACTCCCAATGCATAGTAATAAAGAAGAATGAGTTGAAATAACAAGGAAGACACAGAAAAGCAACCATCAAAGCCCTGTCTCAACTCCAGCTAATTAAATCACGGGGAACACCAAATCCACTAATAATCGAGCAAACAATTATTACTGTGACGACACGCGGGGCATCGAGCTATCGTGCTAGTATTGTTGCTGCATCTATTGATTATCCATTCAGAGCGCTAAACTGACCACACACATAACTATCATACACTAACACCTGCCAATAGAGTTCGCTTATCTAACCCTGATTCATGATTTAACACTGCTGTTGGCAGAGAAGATACCAAAAACGCTTTTAAAATATACAATTTGTATTCTTCATTCGTCCTTACTTTTACTACATGATCGATTTGCATAAGCCAAGGTTAATAGAAGGGTAACAGAATGCGTGGATGTCCATGCACGATCCTCCTAACTGACGAAACTAACGCACCGTTTGGTTCGTTCGACCAATCAGAATCCTTTCAGTCACTCGGAACGCACTCCTCTCTCGACCAAAGAATAACCAAGCATATTTCTTCCCTCCAAGGTCACTTCCAATCAACACTCAATAAACTAATTTTCCCCATAATCTTAAGGTGTGCGTACAGATTCCCCATTTGATTGAGCCGTGAATCGTGAGCAACGGAACGAGGTACTAGTTTACTGCTCCTTCTCCTTCAATCATATCGTCGGAGACTTAGTACCTCCAATAAACGGGCATTTATGTACAAAAAAGACAATTCTAAGAATCCATTATCATCAGAGAAACTATAGCTGTACCGAATATCTTGATTCATTTCACCAGATCAATAACTTCGAATTATTATACTTAGCTGAGATTTAGCATTTTCTCCAATTATCTATCGACTCACCTCTGACATATACTTCAACTGATGTATGCCTGTAATAAAGCTCTCAGTCCCCCAAAAAACCCAATCTATTACATTCTTGCACCCATCAAACCACAAACACCACACGTAGTGCATTATACATCCTCTTCATTACTCAAAATGCCGAATATTATACAAGAAGATATTTCGGAGCGAGTCCGATTTGCGATTTCCAACAACTCCTCATTCACATATTATTTCACTTCCACGTTACAAATAGACAAACCATGCCCTTATATCATTATATTCTGAGCAGAAGTATCCCTTATGTCTGAATTGGTCTAGACCATAATTCGCGCTTCATTCCAGAGAAGACTCGCGCATATTCCCTTGAGTATAAGATCCCTGCATTACGATCCTCACTTTCCAATACTTGTTTGTTAATTAATACCTCTTGGCTTATACTCAATTAATCGTACGCATCTCTTTAGCATGTACTTTTTTCCATCACTTATGTAATAATTTCACATATGGCATCTTTTCTTTGAAAGAATATCATATCATGTTGTAAGTCTCGGATTCTTATCTGAGACTTATGATTGATATAATAAACACTTCTAATTTCTTACTTAAGTACCTTCGGTCTAGTGTCATCTACCTCATATAACATTCTCATCTATACTCTCAGTGCTTTATCTGTATCTATTTCTGACTCCTACTTTAGCAACCCAACGAATAACTATCTTTAGCAATATGCAACAATTGCTTCCAGATTTAATCTTATTTTACAGAACTTAGTTTCCACAATCTTCGAAATCTGAATTTTAATCTTGCAGCATAAAACTTAATCCAAAGCCAAGCAAAGATATTTCAGTAGAATTCAGACAATAATCTGTGCTCACTCGGCTTCAATTTTTAACCCCTGTCTTTCTCCTCACGTATCAACTACACTATACCTCATCCGATCCATAAGTACCACCCACTAATAGAAGTCATATAAATCTTATAACTACATAGGCACAGAAGAAGTCTTATGAATAAAGATCCAAGAGCTAATCCATTTATCAATAACACCACAGCTTCATTTAACGAAACTAATTAACATACCAACAGGGAAACTTCCTATACTTCCACCATCTCCTTCGTTCAACAATTACAAAGGATCTATATCTTCACTTCTCACTCGAGATACCATCCTGGCTACCTCCTACTAGCGCAGGAACAACATAGCACATAATACATATAACGTTACTTTTGTGTGTTTAAAGAAAAGTATATACTTACACACCAACCAGCCTTCTTGCTTCCATACACAGAAGTACCATCAGCATCATTAATAAGTACCTCATACCAATTCATTTTTTACGACTTCAGCACATGGATCACCTTCAAAACCAATATGTTATATATCGTTTTTTTTTAAATAATAATAATAAAGAGGTAATAATAGAATTAAATAATAATGATAATAAATAAAGATAATAAATAAAGAAATGATTAATATAAAAATATAAAAGTTCGAAAGAAAGTAAAAGAAAAAGGTAATAAGTAAAGAAATAAATAATAGGTAAATAAATATTATTAATAATATGTTAAAAGATAAAGCTCCTTGAACCAACGATATAAGTTCTAATCTTGATAGATATGCAAATGTACATATATAGTTATTTATAATAAAGTTAGAGGATTAATGTTAATATAATATTAATATAAAGTATGTATAAGGGGTATGCGGTGGTCCAGCAGAATTACATTAATAAGATGATAATACGTAATACATAATTAATATGTATGTAAATTACAATACCATTAAAAATTTTAAAGTATACATTAGCATCTGTGCTCAAACTGTTGCATATACAAGATCCGTAGATTATATAAGTATATATATATATTATTAGATATATATGAAAAATATAATATATAAAATCATAGATAGATATAATATATAACTATTATATATATATTAATATATAGAATAGAATAAGTATATAAATAACCTATAACACTTCTATTGGCAATCTAAATTAGACGAATAATAGAATAACAGATGTGTAATCTACTATATATATATAGTAGTATTAATAGTCAATTATTTAGTGAGTCACTGTAGAAGGGGAATATTACGGAATATTGATATAAGATTGTATAATTTCATCATTGTAATTTACTAAATTAAAAAAAAATGATTAAAATTAATATATTAAAGAAAAAACATAATTATATAAGACATTTGTATAAAAAAAACTGGTTTTTTGCAAAAAAAACCAAAATTAAAAATAAACCGTTATATTTTCACAACCCTACATATATAATAATACGTGTAATTTACTTAATATATAGTACAGAAACCCATTTAAAGTAAGATATTATATATATAATATGACCAGAGAAAAGTTATTATATAATATGTCTATATGAGATAAAACGCAAATTAGTACATGAATATATTATAAATACGTTAATAAATAAAAATGTGAATATTTATCTTATATGTAGAGGAGAAAAAGAGAGAGGAGAAGGAAAAAGAGAAAGATGAATGAAGAGAAATGAAGACGAGGATAGGTAAGGAGAGATGAGAAGAAAAAGAGACGAGGAGGAGAGAAGAAGAGAAGAAGAAGAAAGAAAGATGATAGAGAAAAAAGAGAGATAAAGAGAGAGAAAAGAGAAGAGAGATGGAAGAAGAAAAAGAGAAGAGAGAGAAATGAGGAGAAGAGAGGTAGAGTTTATTATTAAGCTCATTATAAATCGAAATCGGGGACAACATTTGATGCTGAAGTTAATAGGATCAAGCAGAACCATTAATGGCATAACTAAGTAGCACCCCGTTAAATCTACAGCAGAAAAATAAATAAACAAAACCAATCAACAAAACTCTAATAATAAACAGGACAATATACGAAACAATTTTCATGAAAGGATATAAACACTTTTATTTAACTAGTCCTTCATTTCTTAAAGATTTAGAGGATGAAGTGATCTAAAGTATGACATGAGGTATGTCTAGATATGTCAGGATCTATAAGGGATCATACTAATGTTGAAATTAATATGGTTTGGAATCATCGTCAAGATTATTTGGAGGAATGAGAGGTTTTTTAATTAAATTCTGTTTCTTATTTTTCTTTTTTTTTTTTTTGCAATGTAATTCTTCGAAAAAGTAAATTTTTTTAAAACAAATTTCCCCCATTATAGGGGCTCGATGCCGATCGGGGACAGATGGATTGTGAACGAAATATACCTCAACCATGTCGGTCCACCTGGGGAGCCGAGAGACCCGCTCTGCTCATCTTCAGCGTATAAGCCTTAAATGGGATAATGGTTTCTTTATAGATAAAGTCACAATACCAGATAAAGATGTATGTATGAAGGGAAAGATTTAAATATTAAAAATATAGTCTTTTAAACTATCAAAATTACAGGATTGAGTGATTGGCCCATCTATAGTCATGGAGCCGAAAAATTCCTGACGACGGTAGCCTGTTTCAGAAATAAGATGATCCTCAGCCTTTTGCCAACGTTACTTTTAAAAAATCCCAACATGAAAAGAGGATGGAAACCAAGTCTCCGCACTTTCCAAACTATAGACCTTTAGAGTTTAATGTGTGAGATTATAATTTTCAAACTTCGTTGAATGTACGGAAAAGAAATATTGAACCATTGCACCAGTGGATCAAGAAATTATCCGAAATTGGAGCAACGTTTTGATGTCTGCAGTTAAATTTTGCTAGTTTCATATCTCGATCATAATTCGGTCGAATTTTAGTAATTGGCAATTCCGAGACAACGAACAAATATATATATATATATATATATATATATATATATATATATATATATATAAATATTACTATATATATATTTAGTGGTTATAAATCTATAATATATATATATATAGTATAAGATATTATATATATATATAGATAGAATATACTATATAGTAGTATATAGTAAATATAATTATAGGTATATATATAGTAATATATATAGACTATATATATATATATAGTAGTAATATGTAGTATATAGTATACATATTAGTATAATATGTGGTCGTTGGGAACAGTATAATAATATATTGTATAGTATTGATTATATATATTCATATATATAACTATATAATATAGTTATATTATAATAATATAAGATATATATATATGATATATGTATATCTATATATATTATATCATATAGTATATTATAGACCTAAAGATACTTAAGTTAAGCAAGAAGGAAAGAAAGCAAGAAAGAAAACATAAATAACTATGTTTAATAAAAACGAATAAATATGTGAAGGCAAAACTTTAACAAATAAACACAATTCTAAAATGAATTTTAGAAATATTTGAACGAAAGAGAAAAACATAAAATAAGAAAAATCACATATTTCCAAATAGAAAATAATACTCATATACTGTGGATGGGGACGATCCTCATATGATCCTCATTATTCGTACGTGAATGAGGTTAAGAAATGCGGATGTCTGAGCAGATAAATTGACCATCCACAATAACTTTGTTTGAAAGAAGTAAATCTTAAATAAGTTAATAATTTAATTTCTAACTTAAATACGGATAACTTTCGAATTAAGTTATAATTTTCGTGTAACTTTAAAATAGCTTTTGAATTAAAAGCAAAATTGAATAAAGTCATTTTTTATATCTAAAAACAATATGTAAAAACAGGTATAATAGATTTGATTTTGCATTCAATGCCATGTACATCTTCATGTTTTTGTTTAATTACAGTATAAAACCAAATCAACTTAATCCCCCAATTCAGTTGATGACTCTGCGCTTAATGGATTGAAAATAGCACAAAATAAAACTAATTTGTGCGAAATTCTCTCATTTCGAACAATTTCGCTACATTTCCTCCCTCTCAAAAAAGCGCAATCAATCTTCTCGATAAAACTGTTAAATTAATCTGCTCTTTTTGTCGGCGCTGTTCGACTGATTTTTCGAATTACTTTTGATACGATAGCCTTTAAATAATAAATCGATGTAATAATTGTGTAAATTACTCGGTTTAAGCTTTATAAAATTAATGAAGTGCCGCTCTTCTGTTGTAAATAGACGTTACTTAATGCTTTGCACTTGGGATGATCTGAATATCAAACATTTTTTATGACGAACAACTAATTATTATTATTTATTACTTTTATTTGTTTCATATTTGTGAAATAAAATATATCGGCGCTCGAAAAGCAAAAGATCATAAGCGATATAATTTGGTAATTTAACATTAGAGCGATTTAAAGGAAAAAATAATTTAAAATAATCCTCTATCACAAAAAGTAATAAGATTTCAATTTAATTAAAACTGAAATAAAATCCAGAATTATCCTCAATTTCCGTTAGTTTTTAAAAATTTGGCTGTCAAAAAGTTACTAAACAAACAGAAGGAAATATAAACGGAGGCAGATTTCAAAATGTCTCCCTATAATAGGGTTAATAATATGAGTAGTTATATACGCGTAGATAAATAGTCTATATAGTAACGGTGTATGTATAGCTATGTATATATATATATGATAATTATATATAATAAGTAGTGATATATACGTACTATAGTCGGAATTAAGTGTTTAGCAGAAATTTGGTAACGTTTTAGCATGCGGAATTTTTAAAAAAATCACTATTTTAAAATCTCCTTTTGTGCAAAAAAGATTTGAATTAATTTTACTTTTTTTGTTTTAGTTTTTAACTTTGTTCTTATTCTGTTATATACTTGAGCGCGAAACAAGCATTAGTTTCGAATGAAATGCTGAAAAAAGAGGTTGTTTATTAACAGAAAATTTAAGTACACAACTTTTGTCTGTTGCCATTGGTTCTAGCTTTAAAAGGGAAAAGTGTTGCGATGGTTGTAGTAAAAAATAAATTTATTTGTGGGATCATGAGTCACACGATGGACAAATGGATTAGGAGTTTGCTTACCAAAGTAGATATGTCAGTGGTGAGGCGATGAATCTCTCTCGGGCCGTGATATGAGTTAGGAAGTGGCTCCTTCGATAGACATAGTAGTTACATGGATCTAAGCACTCCTAGTTGATAGGTAGTACGGTCGATAGTGTTTAGATCACGGCACCTGATAATCACCGTCACGTTAATACGTTCTAACTCAGGTACCTATCGTATCGATATCTACTATTATGTCACATCCACTTTAAATGAGGTATATATAGAGTACGGTAACTAATAAAGTATATCGGCTATAATACTCATATAATACGAGAATATACTATGTTCGGCGTGTACTTGTCGGAAGATTAAGAATTGGGTGAGGAGCATCATATAGTGATAGTAAGAGTAGTAGGCGTGGTAGGGACATATATATAGGTATATACATCAGTACTTAACGGGTAGTAAGATAGTATAGTATATATAATTTTATATATATATATATTATATACGTAAGTGCAAGGAAACACAAAATGAATCATACTATATATATATATACGAGACAGACAGACAGAGAAGTTAGTTAAGTTGGAAAGTTAAGAAAGCCACTTGGTCATTGGTGAATATTTTAAAATTTAGAGTTGTTGGTGTCCTTAGATAGGAGGCTTGTTACAAGCTATTTTTTTCAAGTATAAAAAAATTTAGCGATAGCTATTATACAGCTATTTTTAACTATTTTTAATTAGTATAGAAGGGTAAATATAACTGAAAAAAAAGATGTATTAAAAGAATTTTTAATTTAAATACCAAGACAATTTTGAACAAAATGGACGGATGTTCAAACTAAAAAACTCATTGGTTGATCTGTCACATGCTTGCTGACATGTAAGGGAGAACACTTATCATATAAGTTGACCTACTATATATATATAGTATATGTGAATATATATATATATAATTCTTATAATAGTATATAGGTAGCTATTTATATACTAGTATAAGGTGTTGTTTGTAATGGCAGTAATGTTTTATATATAAGGATATAGTAGTATATAGCTAGTAGGTATATTATAGTACGTAGTGATGATATATATATAGCTATATATATGGTAGGATGGGTGATATTTGTTTATGATTTTTTCTGAAATAAGTATAGTATACTATATATACTATATACGTATTAGTAAGAATATACCGAGAGGTTTAATATAATATATAGTAATATCGTAGTATTAATATATGTATATAGTTAGTATATGATATTAACAGTATATTTTGCATAGGTAGAAATAGTGTATAATCGCTCAAAGAAGTAGTTATTATAATAGTCGTAGAGTGTATTTTATAATAGTGATAGTATAAGCAGGATAGAGTGAGAAAGGAATCGGCTGTAGAAAAATATTTTTTTCCAAAGAAGTTATGTGCGTGGCTATTTCAGGCTGTTGGACGAGAAATTGTCGTACGCCGGCGGAATCTTTTCGTAATTTTTTTGAGCGCGGTGCTTGCAGCAAGGTAGCTGACGGCTTCGCCCTAGGTCTATATATTTTTATATGAGAATATGAAGATCTATGTTCGCCCATAGCTTTGGAATTTACTCTTAAGAACAGGGTAGGAAGGAAAATTTTCCAAATGAACGTATTATAATTGTGTAATTAAGCTGAAAAGTTAGCGTTGGCTTTTCTTTAATTGTTCTATGTGTTATAAGTTGTCTTGTTTTCACGGTTTTGATAAAGATTGGGTCATAATTTAGCTTAGACTTTACGCATTTGAGATTATTTCTATTAAAGAAGGACGCAAAAGATATTGGTGAGGGGCTACCTACCGGGCTGCCTAGCCGCTAGTGTATAGCGCCCCGTGATATGATAGTAGGTGAAATATACGTATAGTACGGTATATATAGTAGTATGATAGACACAATACTAGTAGTATATATATTATGATATATACTATATATATATACGTATAGTTATGAGCTGTATATATATATATGCATATGAATATATATAGTATGATAGGTATAGTATAGGTGATATATATGGATAGTATATATTACTGAGTATGAGAGACAGTAATTAATATTAGTATAATATAGTATAGTAGAATTTAGGTACCTATATATATTAATATAGGTAGTATATATAGTATAGTATACTATATATATATATATTATATAGTTAGTATATGAATATATATATAGTGAGTATAATATATATATATATATATATATATAGTAGTACGTATATATATAGTAATAGGGCTAGTATATATATAGTGATATATTGAAGTGATAATATATATATAATACATAGTACGTTATGTTATATAATCATATAGTATATATAGTATATGTAGTTTGATATGATTATATATGAAATGTCGGACGTTGTGCAATCGAGTTTTGGACGC
>JABUQX010010693.1:0-10000 GCA_015478945.1 Trachelipus rathkii
TACCTATATTTATATATATATATTCTAATATATATATTGTAAAATGTAATAAAACATTTTTATAAAATATTGAATAATTAGGACTTTCTAATAATAATGTATATATAACCTCATGTAGTTAAATACTCTATATTCACGTATTAGCTAAATAACATAGAAATTAGGTATAAAAATTAAAAAATTACATTGTAAACAAGTGGATTAGAGTTAATAAAAGTAACTTCCAGCATGAAAATAAAGCTATAATTTCTACGTATAATTATGAGGTATTTTAATGATAGCTAAATTTTGTAGAATTGAAAGTATTGATATAGAAGAAATAGAAAACACTTACAGTACGCTACTTCATCCTACTCTCGTTATCTATTATCACCGTTCTCGATCTCTATCTTATATTTATACCTAAGTATATATAATATTATATATATATTATACTACTGTAATATACTATATATAAGATAGTACTATAATGATATATTATTATTTATTATGTATCTATTTTGTATGTATTCATAATTATTTTGAATTATTGAAGACGTCTTAATTATATAATAATGGTTGTGTAAGTCGATTTATGACCGAACCTTGATGGAGTTAAATAACCCTGAAACTTGGTAAAGATATCAAAAATATGGAATAGGCGTTTTAACTTTATATCTATATATACTGTTATATATAGTTGTTTCGTTTTATACCTACTTTGTCTGTGTGTTTTAGATAATATATATTACTTTTACAAGGCTGCAGAATGATTGATATACTATATAATAATACTATATACTATTAACTATATACTAGTATTGTAGGTATTAGTGAAGTATTATTAGTTTTTTATCTAGTTCTATTATATATATCCGGTTAGTCGGGCTAAGAAGTGTCAAAGGTACTCTAATTCTCGCCAGAGTTGGAGGACGTTTTTCTCTTGATGGCATGATTCCAATTTAAAGGTGGTTCCGCGAACGTTTCCCCCCGCGACTAATGCTTTTACTTCGTAACAAGTGGCGTGCAAGTGTTCAAAAGGGTATTTCGGAGAAAAAGATGAAGGTGAGTGTGGTGGAGACTTTTCCAGTGGAGTAAAACGATGCAAGATTGAAGCATAGGCTGTCCAGTGTCTTGGATCAGATAAATTGGGATATGTTGACAAGGATGCTTATGACTAGTGTTGAAGATGGGTTCGTCACATGCGAGTACCTTCTCCACATGGAGGAAGTGTTTGTGGATTGGAGAAGTTTACACAATAGAAGGCGGGCAAGTGTCCGTATTGTCATAAGCAGGGGAGAGACGCATTGTAAGAGAGAGAGAGAGAGAAGAGAGAAGAAGAGAGAAGAGAGGAAGAGGAAGAGAGAGAGAATGAGATGACAGAGGATGCAGACGAGAGTAGATGAGAGCAGAGAGTTAGATGGGTAAAGTTCCTAGACTCCACCTTTTCAAGAAGAGCTGTGTGAGTATAATCACCCCAGATGTGTGAAGCATACTCCATACAGGGGCGAACGACACCCCAATAAAGGGTAATTATGATGGGCGGCTGGTGGGAAGAAATTCCGAAGGCGTTTCAGAACACACCATATAGCAGGCTTGTTTAGGAAGAGAAGTAAAAATGTAATCCTTCCGATTAAGGTCCCAAGAAAACACGACAACACCCAACAAAAATATTAAGGACATACGAAGGTTTGAGTTGTCTTCTCTCGAAGATGGTTATTATACGTACTATGTGTGGATAGACATCCTCCGAGTCACGCAAAAATAGAGAGAACTGAGTTCTGAAGCCTCGAAAACAACCTTTTGCTCTGAATGGCCTACGTTTGAAATTCGAGATGATCAGAGATTGTCGTTCCACCATCAGGCAACCCGCGCAATAACGTGAGCTTACGTTGCTTGGGAAGGTGACGTCCTATCAAACATGCAGGGATAATGAGGGGGTGGAGTGGTCGGCATGCGCAACAGTCGCGATAGTGATAAGTAATAGAGAAAAGGTTATAATAAGAAAATTTTGCTAGTGTTTAGTCAACTGTTAGAAAAAATCGATTATTTTTTTTAGAAGGTTAATGCGATATTTTTAGAAGTAATTAGATTATTTTTAATAGAAGTAATGATGATATTTTTTCAGAAGTAATCGATGTTTTGATATGGTATGAATCACCCTACCACTGTAGTTGTTAATAAACCAAAAATTGCCGCAATTACGATATATTTATAAGCAACATTATTTGGTGTTGTAGTGAATTGAGGGTTTTTATTATTATTATTATTCTTTATGGTCATCTTTATTAAACTTTTTCATCAGTTGTTTTAGTGTTAGGACTTAATTATCAATATTATTTTATTTCTTTTCTACTGTTTATACCGCTAAATTTAAAAAGTATACTGGAATTAAGTAGTGAATCCGCTGAAAGTTAGGCTGTGAGCCTTGAGTTAAAGGTATTAAACAGGGAAGTCGTCTGAGGGAGTGAGCGAAGTTAAAGAAAGAGAAGCCGCAGAGAAGAACAGTGAGAGGTCAAGTTTCCACTCCTTTGGGTAAGTTATGAGGCTAGTGGACGCGCTGTATGTAGGAGTTAGATTAGATAATGGGGTTAATGAGTGTTCTGTCTGTTACAGGTGGAACCATTAAGGGATCAGTTAACTGATAACGGATTTGTCACGTGACGCGGGATGGAATTAATTGTTACATTCACCTCCGTACAGAGCATTCTTCCCCAGGGATTTCTCAAACAGACTGTCAAAGCGACTTCCTAGGGAAATCATTAAGGGCTTCTTCTAAAATTATTGAAGGAAGCTCGCGAACCCAAAAAAACTGTTCCAAAATATCGAAGGAAAAAGTGGCGTGTAATAGCGCCTAACTTAAGCGAAAATTGCCGCGGAATCAGGAACAATTGAAGTCCATCCCGAGCACCTGGGGCACGAGAATACAGCAAGTTATTGGGAACCCTGGCCATAGGGGGGCATAAGCAAATTATCGCAGTGGGTCGTGACCATAGGTGGGACGCCTTTTGGTGGCATTTCAAGGGTATTCACTGGCACGGTCATCTTTCTTAGTTTGTAAATATTTGTTCATTGTTAGCTTTAGCGTTTGATTTTCCCGCAAATTGGCGGCTCTTATTGTGAAATTGAAGGTTGTGGTTCAGTTGAAGATTATACAAGTTTGAAAACGTCATGTTCTTTTCTGTTGTCCCCGAATAATTTGGAAAAGCTGAGGAAAAGAGGCCCCTTGTCAACCAAGGCAACAGAAATAGGAATTGTTCATTTAGCCGACACTTAACCGCGTTAAGTAAACTAACTGGCTTCCAACCGCGTGAAAACCATCGCAAAAAGAGTTGCCCTCACGCAGGGAGAAAGTGCGCCGGCCGGGTGAATTCACTGAGTCAGTGGCCCGGTCCGGACGTTTAGGGTCACGGGAACATTCCCGAAGGGTTGCCCTTGCCAAGGGGAACGGGCGCGGTCGAGCGAAGGCGGGCCGGAGACGACCCACGTCCAGTCATCGGAGTCGGAACGGACGGGCAGGGAAATCCACGTAGTGCTTCACTCCCTTAAAGGAAGTCGGGAACGGGAAGGGAAAGGGCTAAACCTACGTCCGTTTTCAAGGAATCGGGGCCGGCTGGTAAAATGATCAGCCGAGGTGCTTCACTCGCGTAGGGATCGAAGTCGGAAAAACGGGAGGGCGGGCGGGAGCAGGTTGATCTGCCAAGGGTTGGTGTCAAAACGGGAGCATAGTCACCGCGGGCCACAACGAACATAATCCGATACTATATCAGATCGAAACCCAGTGATAGCTGTAAAAGCGGTTGGCGAGAGTTCACATTGGAGCTTCACGACATCGATTAATCGGGAGGCTTAGAAACCCGCCTCGCTATCCGCGGCAGCTGCGAAGTTGCTATTGTCGATTCGCAGCACCATGGTAAATTTATGTTTCGTTTGGCATGCGCCCAGCGGGGATTGATTGTTTTTGTTGGCGGCGTGCGTGCGGAGTGTGAATTTAGGGTGGCGTGGACTCGCGGTAACTAACGCCAGGATGGACGGTGCCTCATGCGTGCGCGATTCGGAGAGGAGGGCGGGAAAGGTATTGGTGTCGATAAAGACGGCGGAGGTCAAGAAAGGTTGACTCGGGTTGGACGGGCAGTCTTTTTGATCATTGTTGGTTCAGCGAGAATTCCATTGCCTCGACAACTCGGACCGAATTCGGGTCGTTGCAATCCTTGGTGATGTTCTTCTTTTTGAAACAGTCTGGTACTGTAATCCGGAAGTGATGGACGGATTTGGGCTAGTTGAATAAGGGGGGGTTTTCGAGTTGAGGCATTTTGTGGTGAGATTGGCGTTGAGGAATTTGTCGAGGTTGGAATGCACAACATAGAAGCCGGGAACTCGACGCGAAGAAGGGCAAGCCCAGCGGCCCTTTTGTGAAGGGGGAACGGGTTTGAAGCCGTTCCAGAGACGGCACTTAAGGCAGCAGAGTTGGTGTCGGAACATTATGATCCGGGCCGTTGATTCAGGGGAGGGGGGGAGGCGTTCAGGTCGTCGACGATGGTAGTAGAAGACTTAGGGAGATGTTGAAACGGTTGAACAAAGGAAGTCAGTTGTCCAAACTCGCAGTCGATTGCGGAAGAGCGGCTAAGGAGGCACGATTGAGCGGAGGGGAGCAGGTACCGCAAGTAGGCGGCACCTGAATGATGGTGTTGGACTGCGCACTGAACCAAGGGATATCAGTGTTCAGACTCTTAAATAGGGGGGAATTAGGGAGAACTGGGTTGAAGACGAGCGGACGCCGAGCACCTCAAGTGAACTGACTTCGGATGATGAACCGGACTGAGTTCGAACTGAGCACAGTGGCATACGCAGTGGAGAAGCCCATGGAGGGAATTGGAGTGACCACTGCTTACAGCTTCCGCAGAAATTGAACAAGGGAAGTGGAATTTCGAGGTTTTTTGGGGGATGAGAAGTGTGAAGATGGAGCGAGGTGTTGGTGTGAAAAACAAAGCGGAAGAGGAGACTGTCGCATATTGAGCGTTCACTGGCCCAAATGGCCGAGTCAATATCTGAACAGGGTGAGAGTGGTGAAGAGGCTTGAAAGCGGGATGGTTGTGGGGGACAATTGTGAGCCCAAGTTGTGGAAACGCTTACCAAGTTCGGTTGAAAACCTGGGAGTATGTATAGGGGATGATATTCAGATGGGGGGACAGGTACGGAGGGAAGTTTGCCGGATTACATGGTGATGCCGGGAAGACAACCGGCGGGAATTATGCAGAGGGGGGGGGTCAAAGGACTGTCGGAGACGTAGTAGCGGCTAAGTTGAATGGAAGGAGGCGCAAGCGGGCACTGACGTGGTCAGTAGCGGGGCGTGAGAGGCACGCAGAATTGGGTTTTCAGGCGGGCTCATGTTGTGGGGTAGTCCAGAGTCAAATAGGGGTTCTCGTTTTCTTTCTACCAGAAGGCAAGTAGCTTTTTTAACCTACTGTGGTAACAATGGGGCAAGCGTAGAGGCCAAGAGTTAGGTGGGTTTGTTATGAGGTAAAAGCAGAATCGATTGGTTTTGTTGTGTGGTCTGCCCTTTGGGTGTGGTCACTTGGCTTATTATCGTTGCGGCACTTGTCTTGGCGCGGAGGAGTGCGGTGCGCGAAAGTTGAAGCCTATTCGCCATGTGCCTTGGGGCGGAAGTGAGGGGGGAACGTTCTGTTGTATGCGGGTCGCTTTCTCAAGTGAATCAGAGTGACTTTAGAGCAAATCAGCGGCTTTCACAGAGAATGAGGAAACCTGCGAGGGAGGTGAGTATTGGGAACGGGAACGTCTGTAGGGCGTTGTCCACGAAAGAGGGAGGGAAAGGGAAAGTGTGGAGCAGAGTGTGGGACCTGAGCCAAGGAAATTTGTTGAAAAATTCTAGTGTTGCTGGAGGGTGATTCTCGGGTCCAGATAACGTCGAACAAGAGGGTTGGGGTGTCGATGGGTCAGGTAATTACGGTGCTGCTCAAATATCAGATGCGATTTGTGGAGCTCCCGAAAGGGCTGTGAAGGATTAAACGTTAAGGGAACCGAAGTTGAATGCGTGGTTCGGATAGGAAGATCGGGAACTGAACCATCGGGAGGAGGGTATAAAGCACGTTGTTGGTCAGAGGGAGAATGGGGTTCACTTAAGAGTTTGAGGTGAGACCACCCGGGCTTGGGGTGGTAATAGACAGGGTTAACTTTGGAAATTCAGAGTAAAGCGTACGAGCGGTGATGAGAGGATAATTCAGCGAATTTTCGCCCTGGATCGGGGAAGAGTGAGCTTTCCATAGTCTCGCAAAGTGACGTTTGTGTTGTTGCAAAGGGCGGTTTTCGTGGTTCCCGAATGAGGTATTAGTAGTTCTAGCGAAGAGGGTTCAGGGCATCAACGTTCGGTAGTTTGAATGATGTCAGTGGCGAGTCTAGTGAGGCTCATGCTCTTCTGAACGTTTGTCATGTTAAGGGAGTGGATGATGATGATTGGGACCCATCTTGGGTGCTGCCAGAGTCGGTAGTTCCGGGAATCGTGCAGCGTTTCGAGTCTGATTGGGGAGGGATAGAATCGGGAGAGCCCGAAGTTTCGGAGCCAGGGACTCAGGCTATGATGATTAAAGTCATGCCGTGGGGTACGGAGTTGGAGGACTGGGAGTCGGGAGCTCTGGAGCCGCGGATTAAAGTCGGGAATAACGGAATCGGGATATCAGAGTCGGGAAAGCTGGGGCTTAAGATCGGAATCGGGAGCACCGAGGCCTTGTTATTAGAGTCGGGGGAGTCAGAAGCGCTGGAGTCAAAAATCGGAGTCGGGGGAACCGAAGTTGTGGTATCGGAATCGGGAGAGTCGGGATTATCGGAGTCGGGAAAACTGGAATCGTTGGAGTCTGGAGTCGAGTCGAATGGATGGAATTTTCTAAGGGCGGTGGGGTTATCCGGGCGGGTGAACTACTTGTGTGAGTCATTGTTCAGTTGTTTCCATGATCATCGGTCCGTTTATTTTTCATTGCATTTATGGTTATGACGTCTTTTGGTGGTATTGGTTATTTATACATCTGTATATTCTGATTTTATTGGGCTGATGAGTCTTCTCGCGTGATCATCTGGGTATATCCTGCTGTTGCTTTATAATGTCTTTCGCGAAGTCCGTTTTTTTTTTATTTGTTTTTTTTCGTTTGAGGCTTACATGTTTTCCTGCTTCCTTCCCCCGTGAGCGTTGCTATAATATGTTTTGTTTTTTTTCTCGGTGTTGGGTTTCGGCCGATTTTGAGGGCCAATGATATAAGTGTTTGCTGATTAGCTTTCAATATTGTGTGTTTATCTAAGTGTAGTTTGCTGTTTTTTTTTGAATTGCCCTCTGGCCCCGATTTGTAATAGTTTTTGTCTTTGTTGTTTTGTCGCTTCCCGTGTGTGCTGTTGATGGCTTGCTTTCTGTGTACTGATTGTTGCTTGAGCTGAAGTGCGCGAGATGTTCTCCGTTTTTTTTTTTCTTTTTTGCCCTTAGAGAAACCCATGGAAGGCAAAGTTACTAAGGTTTCATGTTTTTATTATAGTCCAGTGTTAACTCTTGTGTGGTCTGTTTCAGAAGTATCCCATTGGTTGAAGAGAAGTCTGCAGCCGGAATAGGGAGTAAACAGGACGAGCCCACTTGTTCTTGAGACCACACCAAAGGAGGTGGCGGCAAATCCCGGTGGGGGGCGGATCGGCTTGGGTCAGGTAGTGCTGTGGCCCTCTCGTCTCTGCGGTAAATTCATATAGGGTTTGGCTAATTATGGACTGGATTTAATATAGTGAGAGCTTTTGGCGCTTTGGCTCCTCGTTGCAGTCACTTATACAACTTATACTGTTTGGAAGAGCCACGAAGTTTCGAATCGCCGCGTGCTCAGATGCCACGGATGAAGAGACTTATCAGAAGAATGTTTTGATTGGTTATGTAATTTGTCTGTAAAGATGTATATAATTGTTTTTTGATTTAAACAAAAAAAAAAAAAAAATTATAAAAAATAAATAAAAAAAAAAAAAAGTAAAGATTAAGAAAAATTTCTTGTGTGGCTGTTCATTAGAAATGATAATAAAAAAATTACAATAAATAGTTTTAAAAATGCTTAATTGTTTTCCTATTGATATTGTCTTATTGTCATCAGTATTTATGTTTACTTTGCGGTGTGTTGCCGGTTCTCTCTTAAATATGCATATTGATGAAGTTGGTCGGTTGTTTGAGGGCATTTGAGTGAGAAATGAAGGGTTTAAGGGATATGGTAGGATAGTGTATATAGGTTTTTAGTGATAAAATGAGGAATGGACGAATTTGGGAGTAATGTTATGTGAAGGAAGGTTTTTGTTAATATTATTTTATTTTTATTTCTTTTATTATTGTTCTATTCTTTATCACTATCTGTTTCATCAATTGTGTAGTGTACGAGTTATATTTTTGGATTATGTATTTATTTCTCTGTTTATGTTCCCTTTTATAATTTTTATATATGTTTCTATTTGTTAAAAGCATTAAAATACATTGATATATGTGAGGCTGTGAGGCCTTTCTTTGATTAAGTATTTATTACGAGTTGAAATTATTTCTCTGGCTTGTGAGTGTTGAGGTTGTGTCGTGAATATGGTTTTTAATTTATTTGTTTTTAATAGAGATAGGTAGACAGCTCTCTATTACAGTTTTAAGGGATCAAAGGTTTCCACCTCTTTGGGTAATGTTTTTGAGGCTAGTGGACGCGCTGTATTAGGGAGTTAGAATCTAGATAATGGGGGTTAATGAAGTGTCTCTGTTCTGCGTTACAGGTGGTAACATTAAGGGATTCCAAATTATTTTACTGTGAATACGAGGGATTGTTAACGTGACGCGGGATTGGAATTAATTGTTACAGCATTCTTCCAGGGATTTCTCAAACAACTGTCAAGCGACTTCCTAGGGAAATCATTAAGGGCTCTTCTAAAAATTAATTGAAGCGAAAGCTCTCGAACGCAAAAACTGGGTTTCCAAATAATCGATAGGAAAAAGTGCGTGTATCAAGCAGCCTAACTTCCGCGGAAAATTGCCGCCGAATCAGGAACATTGAAAGTCCCATCCCGCAACTGCGGGAGCGAGAATACAGCAGAGTTTATTGGGGAACCCTGCCCCATACGGGGAGCATAAGCAATATCGAAAGTGGTCGTGCACATAGAGGGACGCTTTGGGTGGGCATTTCACAAGGTATCGACTGCACGTCCATCTTCTTCAGTTTGTAAGTATTTGTTATTGTTCTTGTAGCGCTTTGATTTTCCGGCGAATTGGCGGCTCTTATTGTGAAATTGAAAGGTTGTGGTTCAGTTGAAATTATAAATTGAAAATCGTCCCATGTTCTTTTCTGTTGTCGGCCGATAAATATTGAAAAAGCTTGAGGGAAGAAAAGGCCCTTGTGCAACACGCAAGGGCAACAGGAAATAGGGAAATTGTTTCATGTTAGCGACCTTCACTTGCGTTAGTAAAACGTAACTGGCTTCCACCGCCGTGAAGACCATCAAAAGAGTTGCCCTCACCAGGGAGGGACAAGGTGCCCGGGCCGGCCGGGTGATATTCACTGAGTCAGTTGCCCCGTCCGGACGTTTAAGGGTCACGGGAACATCCCACGAAAGGTTGCCCTTGCCTACCAAGGCCGGACGGCGCGGTTCGAGCGAAGGGGCCGGAGACGAACCCACGTCCAGTCATCGGAGTCGGGAACGGACGGGCAGGGAAATCCACGTAGTGCTTCACTCCCTTAAGGGACAGTCGGGGACGGGAAGGGGAACGGGCTAAACCTTAACTGTCCGTTTTCATTAGGAATCGGTCAGAGCTGGTAAAGACTACAGACGGAGGTCTTCAACTCGGCGTAGGGATTCTGAAGTCGGAAGAAGAGGAGAGGGCGGGAGCAGGTGTGAATCTGCCAAGGGTTGGTGTCTAAGACGGAGCATGGGTCACCGCGGGCACACAACGAACATAATCCGATACTATATCAGATCGAACCCCCAGAGTGGATCAGCTGGGTAGCGGTTGGCGAGAGTATCACGT
>JABUQX010010694.1:0-7500 GCA_015478945.1 Trachelipus rathkii
CGTACTTCGTTTCAGTCGGAAGTGGTGTTTAGCCGTTTTCGCATTGCTCGTGAAACGTTTCGCGTTTTTCGTGCGCCGCTTCACCTGTGTTGTATCTGTACTTGTTTGGAAGCGAATCACGAAAGCACTGCCAGAAAGTAGGTCTGTCATCTCTCTCGGACGTCGCCTTCGGGCGACCCTGACCATGTCATCTACGGTGCTGCAAGTCTCCCTGAACCGACGAAGGATTCGGCTGACCGTCGATTGGTTTACCCGGAGTTGCTGAGACACCTGTCTCTGAGAATGGCCTGCTTCCGGCAGTGTGATAACTCCTATGGCACATTCCTCTTCTCCTGACGATGTTGTCCATTGTGACAGTCTTTGTCAAGCTGACTTACAGCATAGGGTTTGTTTCGTTAGTTGGTTGGTGTCTTGCCATCTTGTTCTCCCTATGAACGTACTTTCAGGATTTCGTAATGGTTAGTTGTCTTTATTATGCCATTTAGTTCAATACACGGTGTAGTTACATACGGTATACACTTCGAAGAAGGAGGACCTGGCAGATGCTATTCTATTTTTAAGAACTAATTCATTCAATGAGTAGATGACACTAGATGTAAGTTCATGTAACTAAGTAATGTAGCAGTTTATATATATATATATATATATATATATATATATATATATATATATATATTATATATAGACATGAAATAAATAAATATATATTTTTATCTTACACTTCATAGATATATATATTAACTGCGATTTTACAAACTATACAGAATTACAACAAAGTGACCATTTGAAGGACAATGACAAAAACAAATTTACAAGGGTCTCTAATGGAGTCAAACCTAAATTAAGACCTAACTTTGAACTACCAACATCGAATCCCTTTTCCCTCTTAGAAGTTGAAAAATGTGAAACTGAAACAGTTTTGATTGGAACTTCAATGGTACGTAACATGAATAAAGAATTTATTTCGCGTAATCCTACAAAAAGAAAATATAAAAGCGTTTCGGGAGGAAGAATCCATAATTTTGAAAATGAATTGAAGGATTTACAAGTTAAGGATAATAATAGTCTAGTATGTGTCATGATTGGATCGAATGACGTATACCAAAAGGAAACTGTGGTCAACGAACTTATCATCAAATATAGAAGACTAATTAAAAATCTGAAAGAAAAAACAGGTAATGTTTTGTGTCTGGGAATTTTGCCTCGTAATTTAATGGGCTTAAGATTTTCCAGCAAGGCTATATTTTTCAACACCAGACTGGAAGAAATTTGCAAGGATGAAAACGTCTCTTTTGCTAATTTTTGGGGAAGTTTTACTGATCAAAATTGTTTATTTGCAAGGGATGGGGTTCATTTGAATGACATTGGTGATGCAAGATTGGGTCGGCTCTTGGACACAGAGGTTAGGAAAATACACAGAGAGACAATTTCTAAGAAACAGGTTTTTCGGGACGGTCCAAGACCTCGCTCGATATGTGCGAAATGAAAACGGTATCTTTGCTGCAAAGTATCGGAACAAAAATAAATGAATTAAAGCTATTGTTTACATGAAAATTACGATAATTACAATTAATGAAACGTAGTTGCAGCTTTAAGATCGTGATTTTGTCTAAAATTTCAAATTAATGGCTGTAAATTATACTCAAGGATAGAAGCAATAATAAGGAAGGGGGTGGCGTTATGATTTACATTAAAAAATACATATCTAACTACTCAGCTGGAACTAGCTGAAGTTAATGAAATTGATATACTTTGTGTTAAAATAGAAAGATCGAATATAAAATTGAACTTAATAAATGTCTATCGTCCACCGTCCTCACAATCAGTAATAGATTTAGCTTTGTATAAAGTGAGCAGGGTCTCAGAAGGATTCACAATAATTGTAGGAGACTTTAACTTCCCAAATATCGGCTATAATTTACTTGATGCAGATCCAGAAGGAAAGCGGGTTACTAAAATTCTTAGGAGATAATTTCCTTTTCAAATAATTGATTGCCCTACGAGGAAACAATATTTTGAACCTATTAATAGTGAGTCATGAACGATAAAAGTTTTGAGGTTATCAGACCCATTAGTAAAAATGATCATAACAATCATAAAATTGCAATTAATATTGAAAACAAAAATACACAACAATTACTTAATTCAGATTTAAGAACGCCAATTTACAATGAAGCAAAGACAGTTTATCTATCAAACTTCGGATGGATGTTAACAGAATACCGTGTAATGTGGGATACGTTCTAAATGTTAAAGACGAGAAAGGTTACGTTCCATGTAAGTAGGCTAACAACCAAATTCGAAGCCAAGATGGTGGAATAATGAAATTAGAGATTCTTTAAGAAGTAATAGAAATAGAGCATATAAACTATGGAAGTCGTCTTCGGTGTAAAATAATAATAGTTACATAGCTTGTCGTTGAAACTACAAACAATTAATTGGATATTATAAGCAAAACTATGAAATTAATATTGTAAATGAATGTAAAATTAATCTAAAAGAAGTTTTTACAAATATGTTAATAAAAGTTCCATTAAGGAATCAATTGGACCTTTACTGGACATTAATGGTAATTTAAAATCAAACAGTGCTGATATGGCAAACATTTTAAATAATTTTTTCTCGACAGTTTTTACGAAAGAGAATCTAGATAGCCTACCTAGCATGGAAGACATAAGGGATTTTTATGCAGACAACATTTTAGATACATTTGAAATTCTAGAAGAGGAAGTTGCTTTCCAGATTGATAAACTATTAATAAATAAATCACCTGGACCAGATGGATACTATCCAATGCATCTCAAAAATTTGAAAGACATATTAGTGAAACCTTTGACAATGCTTTTTAATAAGTCTTTAAAGGAAGAAATAGTTCATCGATTTCAAAAATATAAAAAAAAACCCCCTTTTAAAAAAAGGAGATCGTAGGTTCTGAATAACTACAGACCAATTAGCTTGACTTCTATAGTTGGTAAATTTTGAAGCAATACTAACGAGTAGATTAGTTGCACACCTTGAAGATCATGGATTGCTCAAGAATTCCCAACACGGTTTTAGAAGAAATAGATCATGCTTAACAAATTTACTAGAATTTTTTAATGTGGTTATTAACGATGTAGATAATTATAAATCCTTCGATGTCATTTACTTAGACTTTCAAAAGGCATTTGATACCGTCCCTCATCAAAATTATTGAAAAAGCTTAGAGCTCATGATATTCGAGGAAAAACTTTTAGGGTGGATTAGAAGTGAGAAGTAGATCAGCTGCTAAAGTCATTATAATAGTAAAATACTCAGGTGAACGAATATTACTAGTAGACACAGAGATCTGTCCACAGTGCTCTATTTAAATAAATGGCATAAATGATAATGTTTAAAGCAATATTTCGAAATTTACGGATGATACGAAACTTGGAAATCGCATAATATGTGAAAAAGATAATTACTTCAAAGCGACTTAAACAAGATTGTAAATTGGTTCAAAAACATAGCAAATGAAATTTAATACCGATAAATGTAAAGTTATACATTTGGGAGTAGGAACAATGAATATGATTAAAAAATAGATGACACAATTATCAAAGTTGTCAGTGAGGAAAAGTATAGAGGTATTAATTAATAAGGATTTAAAGTTTGCAAGACAATGCGCTGAAGCTGTTAAAAGAACTAGGTTTTATTGCCAGAAACTTTTAATATAAATCTAAAAATATGATACTTCCTCTCTATAAAACGCATTAGTTAGACCTCATCTTGAATACGCAGTGCAGTTTTGGAGTCCATACTCAAAAAAGACATAGAAAAAATTGAAAGAATTCAAAGAGGGCAACTAAGTTAATCCCTGAATTTGAGAGGTAAATCATACGAGCAACGACAACGTGAATTAGATATCCATTCTTTAGAGAAAAGAAGATTGAGAGGAAAATAGTGAAGTTTTCCAATACTAAATAGAATTTTGACAATATCGATTACAGGCAATTCTTCAGAATATATTTTAATGAGTAATACGAAGTAATGGGCATAAACTCTGTCATAACAAAATTTCAAGCCAAATATAGCAAAAATTTCTTCACCCCGATGTAATCGAGGGTGGAATAGTCTTTTCTTATGAAATAATTGAACAGCCTTAACATCGATTCATTCAAGTAAAAGTTAGATAAACACTTTAAGGATATTTGTCTGTGAACGTCAATTGAACTCGATTTTGCTTTATTCAAATACAAGAATTGGTAGTATCCTGAATATGGTATAATCAAACTAAAAAAATTGAAATCATTTAGAAAATATTATAAATACATCGTAAAAAGAATTACGGCTTGCAGTGCTTTTTCATGTTCATGGCTTACCAAAGTATCCGTTCTAGGATGATAATATCATCGATCGCACTTAACCTGTAATAAATAGCTTTGATGTTCTACTTGTAAGAACAGCAACTGTTACAGTGTTAACTGTATGGGTCACTGCGTAAGTTGCTTTGATCATTTATCATAGGAGCATATCGGTTCTAAGACTGTGATCTATTCGATCACGCTGAATGGCTTTAGTTGATGGCTTGATGTTTTCCGCATAGAACATATCTGTTCTACAAAGACGGTGATCTAATCGATCACACTGAATGGAGAAATTGTAAATATTTTTTTTGTTTACCGCATAGAACATATCGTTCTAAGACGGTGATCTAATCGATCAACCAACACAATAAATAAACAAAAATACTTAACATAATATGATTTGTTTAGAAGCAGATCTGCTCTAAGTGAGCAGACTCATATGTTACATAGAAATAGGTAAAATAATACTTATTTCAAAAATACATAACAGGTTTTTTAATAACTGTAGAAGACACATCAACAAATTAAATAAACAAAATACTAAACAGACTAGCAGTGGACTGTAAAGTCTTTGCTAGTCAGTGTTCTGTAGTTCTGTAGTTCTGTAGTTCTGTAGTTCTTCTTCTTCTTCGTGTTTTACTTTTTTTTTTTTTTTTAAAGCTTTTCTTGTTGTTTTTTGCTTTTCTTCTTTTTTTTCCTTTTCATTTGTTTCTTTCCTCTTTTTCTCTTCTTTTTTCATCTATTCTCTTTTCTTTTCTTCTTCCATTTCGTTTCTTTTTTATATTTTTTCAACTTTTTCTTTTTTCTTATTTTCTTTTCTTTTATTTCTTTTTATCTTTTAATTCTTTTTTCTTTTTCATCTTATTTTTCTACTTCTTGTTCCTTTTTCTTATTTCTCTTTTCTCTTTTCTTATTTTTGGCTCTGTTTTCTTTTCCTATTTTCCTATTTTCTATTTTTCTTTTCCTTTTTCCTTTCCTCTTTTCTTCTGTTTTTTATTTTATTTTCCTCCATTTCTACAATTTCCTTTTCTTCCAATTTTCCTTTACTTTTTTCTTCCACTTCATTATTCTTGTTATCATCTTCTTTTTCTTCTTATTTAGATAAACATATGAAATATGAATGAAAATTTAGTTTTTTTTTACCAAATTTTTTTTTTTTGTGAAGCAGATTATATATATATATATATATATATATATATATATATATATATATATATATATTTTTTTTTTTTTTTCTTCACTATATATATATATACATATATTTATAACATATACTCATATATATTCTTTCTTTCTTTCTTTTTCCTCTCCCAGGAAGGATTCTTCGTCCTGTCAGCCATGCAAGCATCTTTCTCCAGACATCCCTCTCCCTGCACATATTTATAATATCTTTAGTACTCTCATTTTTTGGTAGCGACATCTTTGAAGAGTCCTCCACCAGAGCTCCTGCTCATCTCTTCTTCGGTCTTCCCCCTGGTCTTCTGCCCCTGGTGTCCATTCCATCTTCTTTTCGGCATTCTACTCTGTTCCTACATTCTCTCCAGATGTCCCCACCATCTCTATCTCCCCACATCCATCTTCTTCAGTAATATGTTACTTCACCCCTATATCTTCTCTAATTACTTAATTCCTTATTCTGTCTCTCCTACTCTTTCCAATCATAGTTCTTAATAACCTCATCTCCGTCGTTTGTATTCTACTCTCCTCTCTTCTCGTTGTTGTCCATGTTTCCGCTCCATCGTACAGTAGTGTCGGAGTCAGTATACTGTTAAAAATAACTTTTTTAACCTCTACTCCGATGTTTCTATCTTCATCATGGGGTATACCGCTTTCATAACTAATCCATACTTTCCATTCTTCGCGTAATCTCTCCTCCACTTCCTCCCCTTCTGTTAAAACATCCTCCGAGATAATTGCAGGTATTTTCCGCCTTCCTCCTCCTCCCTCTCATATATATATATATATATATATATATATATATATATATATATATATATATATATATATATATATATATATATATATATATATATATATATATATATCTCTATAAGAGATTGTGATGATGATGATGATGATGATGATATGATGATGATGATGATGATGATGATCAACCTAGATATATATAGTTTGCAACTGCGAACACACTGTAAATATTGACGGGTGTATACAGACACATATATAATATATATATATATATATATATATATATATATATGTATATATATATATATATATATATATAAATATATATATGTATATATATATATATCTTATAATAACTACTCAATAATAATAATAATAATATAATATATAATAATAATGCAATACAATTTTATATTAATTTATATCTATCATTTTACCGTAATTACAGATCTATGTTTAGCTAATAATATGTGGATAATAACATATTCTTATCTTTAAACTTTTGGGAGCAATAGAGCACATAAAATCTAATATGTAGATATATATGTAATAATAATATATATATGCCTTATATTAACATAATATTTATGTAATATATATAAATATAGCAATATATATATATATATATATATATATATATATATATAATAAGAATAATTTATATATATATAATAATAACTTAATGTGTTTAATTAAAACCCTATACTGTATGGATCATTATCTATATGTATATATGACATAATATATATCTAAATAATAATATATTTAATAATATATAATATATATAATATATTCAATAATAATATATATTGCAATATATAATATATATATATATATATATATATATATATATATTCATAAAAAAACAACAATATTTGTTCAGCTGCATGTTTTATAAAATACACCGACGTTTCGGAAAACTCTGCTTCCATTTTCAAGGGGCTGTATTAAAATATTTTTAAAAATAACAAATTAAAAATGTTAATATTTAAAAACCTCTAAATTTAAAAACGGGCTACAAATTAAAAATAAATAAATGAATAAATAAATAAATAAATAAATAAATAAATAAAAAAATCTTAAGAATGAGGGCACAACTGCGGACACCAGAAGTTTCATCGATAAAAGCCCATTCATTTTCTTGTAAAAGCAATATTCAGTATTCAGATTTTAAAATTTTAGGTGAGAATTCATCAGATTTAGAGCTTCGAATTAGCCAGTCTTTATGGATAAAACAACTTCACCA
>JABUQX010010694.1:17500-20000 GCA_015478945.1 Trachelipus rathkii
ATTAACAAAGTTATTTTTGTAAGTAAAATTTAATCTTATAATTATTTTGTGTTATTAAAAAGTAATGAAAATATATTATAATTCGACGGCAGAAGGATGTTATAAAATAATGGAAAATCAGATAAACTTCTTTTGTGTCTTATGATAATTATAGGAATCTTGTGTATATTTAAATAAACTTGTGTTTACAATGTGTAAGGAGGTGGGAATCCCCCCATCCTTCGTTACTCTTACCCCCCAAAAAATTGGGAGGGAAAGAAGGTTGAACTTGTAAATAAAACTTTAAGAAATGCTTGTAATACGGGTACCGTAAAGGTCTTCCGTGAAACTTGATAATAAAAATTTCCTTTTTTTTTAGGAAAGAAAGTGTAATTTTGTATTTTTAAGAGTAACAAAAATTTATATTTTAAATGGCGAAAAATGTAGAACAAAGAAACGCTTGTAAAACGGACTTTAAGGAGATACCGTTATTATTCATATAATAAGATTCCTTCTTTGGAAAAAAAAAAAAAATTTTGTAACTGGGTATTTTTTTTAAGAATAAGAAAATTTATAGTCTAAAACATTTTTGTGAGGTCTTTACGATCGGGTTTTAAATGCATGACGGGAATTCCCATATTTTAAAAAAATTATTGTATTTTATTTATTAAGTATGATAATTAGCTTAGGAAATTCGATTCCTCTGAGTAAAAAATTTAATGAAACTATTATAAATTAGTTATATACGAATTTTTTTATGTGCTATTTGGAAGATATGTCTGATCAAAATTATTTTTATGATGTTGTATGGTGCCGAATTGTTATATATTGTTCGAATTAATATAAAAGCATATAAAAATTTATCTAGTAGAACGAAAAGTAATAAAACTTTCGTTCATTATACCATGTGAGAGGGGGGAGGAGTTATCTCCTGTCCCAAATCGACATCTGACTATGACGTCATTCGGGTAGGTGCAGTTCTGTAGAAAAGAGGTGTTTAACAAAAAAAAAAAAAAAAAAAAAAAAAGTTTGTTTAAACATTTTAACAAATGAAATGAATTGTAGGATATTTTTCGACAACTTTCAACATTTTCAAAAAAAAACTGTTTTTTTTAGAATTGAAGGCTGGGTATTCTGATCAACCGGTGGATGCCCAACTATGTACTAAAAAAGTATGTACTATATAAAATATGCTATTATTATCTTTAGTATTTTGTAAAGCTAGAACTCTTCTGGAGGCAACAAGCTATCTCTTATGAGAGGAGCAACACAGCTCCAATCGTTATGTGTATTAGTAGTGTACGTAAATTTTCTTACATCTATAAGAAATTCACACACTACTATGTTTATTCTTTTTGGTAGTTATTTAAAATTGAAACAGCCAATAGAACGTCTCTCTCCTACCGGCAAAATCTGGTATCGGAGGAAAGACGCGAGTTAGTGAGGCTAAGACAACAAAGCCATCAACAAGTGCCCAGGGCTTCGTCCCTGGCACGCTAAAATATATTTTTGTAATAAAATTAAAGGTGTTAAACTATAATTAATGTTCTTATAATAAGATCTTTTGTAAGTGTCAGATTTGATACGTAGTATTGATCACAAGTGAAATAATAAGATATAAAAATTAGAGAGAATGGCGATCAAAATCTAGCCCAATACATCGAAACGTATAGCTTTCGCCCTTGTGCAAGTCATTCTAATAAATATAATATTTCGGATTTGATTACTCACGAAAATGTGGTCAAATTGTCAATGACAAAATCCTTATGTATTATATAAAAAAATTATCTATTATGATCTGCGATCAAACAATATAAGAGAATGTTTAATAAAGAAAATACATCCTCTATTTTTTCTATACACTTCCTCTATTAATTATGGTACCGAGGAAGGTGCAGGATTTATTCTATGGTATAATTGGTGTAATGACTATCATCTCTGTGCTAAACTGTGATGCCCCCGTAAATCGTGACTTAAAAAATATCGAACCTGTCTGATGAAGAAAGGTCAAAGGATAATAATAAATATCAATAATAATAATATAAAATAACGGCGATGATAATAGTGAACATATGAATTACTCAACGTAGAAATTTTTTTTATAAGTTATTAAAAAGAAGTAAGTCTTGAGGGTCTATATTATTAATGCTAAAAACGTAAGCGATAACGTGAAGAAAATTTCCTTTTGTAAAAGAAAATAAAAAAGTCGTTATCCAGTAAAAATAGTGCTTTCAAAAAAAAAAAAAAAAACCGCCGCGCATTTCAAAAAGAAACAAGAAAAAAAAAAGAAAATCTTCTAACGAATTCAGATACCAGAAAGCTTCGTCCTGCTATTAAACGGGGGAGGGGTAGAGAGAAGAGCTCCCCGCCACTAAAATCCCCCAAAAGCACTTCGTGTAAAGCTCTAGGTAAAATTTGAAATTCAAGAACCAGCGAGCCTAAAAAACAATAACAACAACGAAAGAAAAATAAAGCCTCCACGATGAAGACGAGGCCTATATAAATACAATTGGGAAGAAGT
>JABUQX010010694.1:30000-33131 GCA_015478945.1 Trachelipus rathkii
CTTGTGCAACCTAACAAACTAACTTACCTAACAATATTAGGGTTAACCATACTTAATAACCCAACTGTGTTACACTAAGGATAGTCCCTTCATTCATGCTACTAAGAACACTAAAATTAAATTTCACGAATTTACTGTTTAATAAAATTCCTAAAGGTATTCATCTTTTCCCCATGAGAAGTTCCATTTGGGATCACCCCTTCGAATGGGTGTGAAGTCCCATTTTAAGGGGTCACCCCCCGAAGTGGGATGTAAGCGAGCATCTAGGTCTCAGCCCGAAGGGCTGAGTCCTTACCCTCCTTTGAAAAGGCAATGACTACCCATATCCCCTTCTTGGATGACCCCCAAAATGTATAAAAATAACCACAATAGGGCGTCGAGTACGTTGCTCTCAGTCGCTACATGCGATAGTTCGACCCCAGAGGAGGAAAGTTTTCTTTATCTTCCCGTAATTGTTCTTTCTTTACTAACTTATTAAATGCGGTTATTGCAATACTAAAATAATTTAAAATCTTTGGGAAGAGGGAAGGAGAGTGTAAAAACGTGGTGATATCGTTTTGACGGGAGCTCGTTCCTTTAAAGTTGTTCTTGAATCAAAGTGTTTTAGGTTTGAGGATGGGTCAAAGGTAGAGCGTCGAGTACGTTCTTAGTAGCAACATGCAGTGGTTCGATCCAGAGGAGGCAGATTTTTTTAATCGTCTCGTAATTTTTTTTTATTTAATATATATATATATATATATGTATATATATATATATATATATATATATATATATATATATATATATATATATATATATATATTATATATATATATATATATATATATATATATATATATATATATATATATATATATATATATATATATATATATATATATATATATATATAATATATATATGTATATATATATATATATATATATATATATATATATATATATATAACTATATTTATATATATATATATACTATATATATAATATATATATATATATATATAATAATATATGCTATATATATATAACATAACATAACAATATATATATATATATATATAGATAATATATATATATGCAGGCACCTACTTCTTTAAAGGGATGTTATAAAAATACATATGATAACAGAAAATCACGCCGAACGCTACTCGTGCAACCTACAGTGTCGAAGTGTTAGCTAAAACTCAGCCAGAAAAGAGCGCTAGAGTACCCACAAGTTGGTTTTTATCATGTTAATTTTATATGTTAATTTTTGCTTAATTTTTTAAGGGCTCGAGCCGACGGTGGGGCAGAGGAGGGGACGAAGTCCCTTACCGCTGAAAGAGACCGAGAGACCATGACTCTTTTTCCATCTTTGCGATTTAATCTTGGATATTCCTGAACTTAAATAAAAAAAAGGTTATTGGCAACCTTGGCGCCTCTATTGCTTTGAAATAAATCAGAAAGAATCAGTTCGTCCTTCGTTCCGATATATATCGGTTAACGACCTTTTAGAGAGTACAGAGTTCAAGCGCATAGCCATATATATATGCTACCTCATATATATATATATATAACTCATAACCATATATATATATATATATTATCTTATATATATATATATCTATCAGCCCTTTTTACGATGACACCACTCTGGGCTGGGCGCTTTCAAAGGAGGGAGAAGAGATATAAAGAAACATAGAAAAGCTACCCATTAAATACGGTAGGAGAAGAAATAGAACCGAGGGCGGGGTTTGCAGGCAAATTGGCTGGAAAGAAGGGAGAAGCACCACTACAGACAAAGTCTGTGGTTTTCAATGCTTTTACGCAACATTCACCGAGAGGGGAGGCATTACCCTTTAATCTATTTCAAAGGGAGACACAAGTGATGTGGAATACAAGAGATCCAAACCCGAGCACGTGCCACCGTAGTACCTATGAAAAGAATGGTGCACGATGGCGTCCTTCATGAAGATAGAAAGATTAAGGGGTTTGGGTGGGAGCCAGTTTGTAGAGATCTCTTAACTTTAGGGCTCAAGCCATCCAATAGAGAAGGGGTGGGCCAAGCCCCCCAGATATTGGGGGCAAGTACTCCGCGCAAGGGAATTCCTGAAATCTGAGACAGAAATCTCAAACTTTGAAGCCACCTTAGCAACTATTGTAATTTAAGGTTTCCAGACAATTTGTTGTTTATGTTGAGACCAAGAATGTTTATGTTATTCACAGGTGAAACGTTAGAAGAACCGTCAAAGAAAATAAGAGGGTTGGAGGTGTTTTTGAGAGGGAGATATAAAGAAGTTGTGTTTTTAAAAGGTTGAACTTTACAAGTTGCGACCCAAACTGAATCCCCTTTCGTTAACAAGAATAGAATCAGCTTGAAGACGAAGGCAGCTCACCAGGAAGTCGCAAAGGATGGGCGTTTGAAATAAATGAAGAATGAGGAGAGTTGAGTCATCGGCGTAGGAGACGAAGTTAGAAGTACAGCTGAGGAGATCGTTGATGAAAAGCAGATTAAGTTGGAGATAAAACAGAACCTTGAAGCACCCTGGTAACGAAAGGAGGAAGAGGATGCCCCATCAACGAGTGCTGATATGGAGCGATCAGTAAAACTAGACATGAGTAAGCTAACCGAAGGAGGAAACCAAGAAGGAAGCGAGAGTAGCGACGCATGCTATACCCTGACAAAAGCTTTGGATATGTCAAGCACCACCACACCAAGTTCCCATGGTCCCTAAAGGCAGAGGCCATAAATCAGTTAGATAGGAAGAATCTATCACCAGTTGACCTCGAATGTCAAAAGCCATACTGATCTGAAAGGGAATAGAATAAGGAGAAGGAATAGAGGTTAAGAAAAGGATTTCAAAAGATTTTAGATAGAATACAAGTGAGAGCTGGGACGATAGTTGGAAGGATCAAAGCAGCTACCTTTTTCGGGATCAGTTGAACTTGCCTTCCTGACTGAGGAAAAGTATTAGTGTTAGGACATAGAGAGTAGAAAGAGTTGAACAAGGACAGGTGCCAATTCAGAAGCACACTCAAACTTACGAGGAGAAATGCCATCTAGGCCACTAGCTTTCCTAGCGTTCATAGTCTGGGATCTCATACCGTCATGTGATCACAGGTAAAGGGCATGAAACCTAAAAGCAACTGCAT